>BQNB010115000.1:0-21645 GCA_026074375.1 Tanacetum coccineum
TGTCGGGCTCAAGCCCATTTGTATTAAGAACCGGCCCAACACAAAGCCCACAAGAATAGTCCACTCTTGTAGCTATTTAAAACCCTCTCCAAGTGTGGAGAGGGTGTTGCTTCTCATTTTTCTTTTTTGGAACAAGTAACCATTTTCTTTTTTTACTTTCTCTCTCTAAAATCTATTTTCATTATTTTTGTGTTTGAGGTGATGAAATGATATCCTAACAGTTTGGGTCTTCCGATGAATGATTATGTCAACACGACACGTTAATAAAAGATTTAGATTTAAAGTTGTAATAGTTTGGTGGTTGGTTAAATAAACAGTTTGGAAATATACGTAAAGTGTGAAATATATATTCTGTATATATATGACACATGAAAAATAAACCTTAGATAATTCATACCGTGATTAATGAAAAGTATATAATACCTTGCAGGTATTATATAGTAAGTGCGAGTAAATAAATTAAACCAATTAGTTTGACACCAATTTCATTAATAAAAAGACTTGAAATAAAAGTAGACACATGTCTCATCGTTATTAATTATGCAACCGATGTTTGTAATAGTTTATAATCATTATAAAATATAAATAACATTTTGTAAAATATATTTCGTTTCTTCGAGGGGTTGCGTCTAGAACAGTTCGTCTCATTGTAAAAGTATAGTTTTCGTTCATTGGTCGGGTTATTTTATAATACAAGTTAATGTATCTTTAAAAATATAATCTTGGAGTCCTCTTTTATCGGTTTCTAAAACAATAGCAGTTCTAGTAAAACATTACTAAATATAGAAATCTATATAAATTTCGCCAAGACCTTTCTGTTTATAAAACGATCCCAAATCGAACGACTTTGTTGCAAATCCACTTTCCTAATTTAATTTAATAAAAATCATTTTTACATTTCAAGGGTGTTTATTAATTATCATTTAATAAACATTATTTCCATATTGTAACTTCGTACGAATCATAGTATTTTATATTCGTCCGCAGTCTAATATAATGGATCCGAAAAATAATAATTTGTCACATTTATTTAACCAATTAACCACCGATCCGATTATAATATTTATATAAATTTTTGGTATATTTTTATTAGTTAAGATTATATACTCCAAACGAACCCTCGTTGTTCCTCTCGTTGATCCTGAGCTAAACCAAACGCACCCTTTGCGTTTCCTGATAAACCAAACGCACCCCTAGCTGTTAACCCTTAACACCAAACGCACCCTCTTGGCAGATTTGTTAACCCAAACACCCCTGTCGCTAAACCAAACATACCCTTTTTCGTGGAGTACAAACCAAACGCACCCTATCGATATCAATATCAACCCAACCCGACACTCTTGTGATTTCGACAACCATCCCGGCAGTCCCCGGCTGTCCCCGCAGCCAACCCGGCTCAACCCAAACGAAAACCAAACCAAACTCCCGGCTTGTTATATTTAAACCAACCGCACCCTTATTGATTTAAAAGCCAAATGGACCCTCGACAGCTTAAACCCATCCCAACGAAACCCTATGGCTGTCCCGGCTGCTAACCAAACAACACCCAAATTGTCCCCCCCTGGCTGTCCCGGCTGTGAACCCACAACCAACCGAACACTTTGTTTCTAAACAAAAACCAAACGCACCCTAAATAATTACAACAAACAAACACCCCTTTAGGGCTAACCCGACACCCTTGAACACAACCTATAGCGGCGGCAGCCCGCCAAGCACACCCCCTGGTGGCGGCTGCCGCCCTCTCACGGCTGCTAACCTCCACCAACGAACACCCCTAGATGTATATAAAATAACCAACACACCCCCTTATTAATGACACGAACCAAACACCCCTTTTATGGCGGCAGCCCGCTATACCCACCCCTCATGGTGGCGGTGTTGGGGCTGCCATGGGGAGACAGCGACGGTGTGGCAGTAGTGACGTGATGGTGGTGGGGTGAATGAGATGGTGGAGGTGACGATGGTGGAGGTGTGACGGCTGTTGGTGGCCAACGGTTGGTGGGGATGGTGATGATGGTGTGATGGAGTGGCGGTTATGATGATGATGTTGGTGCCGTGGGTATGGTGGTGGTTCGCCGGAGGTGGCGGGAAACCTGCCGGATCTTGAGAGGAGATGAGGAGGCGGCGGCGGTGTAGGATGGCAGTGGGTGGCGCGTGGAGGCGCGTGCCCATGGGGATCGGGTAGATCCATCGACGAGGAGGAATGTTGGAGCTCGCCGGAAAAATCCCGCCGGAAAAGTTTTCCGGCGGTGGCGCGACGGCGGCGGCGGTGGCCGGCCGGCGGCCGGTGGGAGAGGAGAGGGAGAGGATTATTTTTATATGTATGTGTGTATAATGAAATGGAAATGAGAGTTTATATTATATATATTAATAAAATGACAATTATGAAATAGTTGGGGGACCAATTAGGTAACTTTTTAGTATAGTTTTTATAAATTTCGGTTCGGGACTCATTCGAGCGATCTATCGGACGATTCATCGCCCGAAACTTTCGCCATTGTTTTCCGAATCATTTTTCTGATAAAAATGAGTATTAACTTGATAATGTTTCATAAATATTTTATAACATTTAATAAAATATCTGTTATTCATTTTGTGAACCGGTTTCGCCTTGTCCGAAATAAAATTGGATTTCAACTCGAGTATTCGCGTTATCCACAACGCTTTTAATTAAAAATGATGACTAATTTATTTAATATTTTTATTAAATAAATACTGATAATTAAATAGTGTGTCCGCGTTGTATATTGTTCGAAAAATGTTTGCGGTGCTGTTTTAGCCCTTTTCGGCTCGTTTCCAGGTCTCGGGCAAAACTGAAAAGTTGTCAGGAATGTCGTTTCACATAGAATTGCTTTAGGGTCCGAGTTGTGAAAACGGGCTTTAGATGGTCATTCTTATAAGTCAAGCCAGACCCTAAAAGTCAACGATTGAAATCGTCATTCAAAAATTCGAAAATTCTCGGATGTTACAACATATGTATCCGAATCTGTTCTATCCTCGAAGTTTGATATAAAGACTTTCATAACTTGGAGAGAAAGTTAAAGCAACACTGAAGAGTGCTTGGACAGAGAAAGATCAGATTGATAACCTCTTGAAAGAAAGAAGGTTAATGAGGAGCTTGGAAAAGTTCGAAAGACTTTTGCGGCTTGCTGCAAACAACCGTGAAGAACATGCATGAAAATGAGATAAATCACCCAGATTGATAACTAAATTTCTAAGGTCAAGAGTAGTGAGTATGATGTGATTTTGGTTGATGGTCGATAGACTACGAAGTTAGCTCAATTTCTAGCTATAACAAAATGATTTCAAGATGTGCAGTTGGCTAATTGATGTTATATGATGATGATAAATCCAGAATGGAATTCTGGTGATGACCAACTTAGATTTGAGGATGGTGATGATATTCCTCGTGGTTGTTGGCAGACGCTGCAGAAAGAGTTAGAACAACGATTGGATTTGAGTACTACTTAGCAATCCTCTAAGCGAGGACAAAGTGAACGTATGATTCAACTTTTGGAAAGATATAATGAGGACATGGGGTAATTAATTTGGTTTTAGTTATCCAATCAGCATATTGGTGTGCGCCGTTTGAAGCTTTGTATGAAGAAATGTAGGTCGCCTGTTCCTATGGGCAGAGATTAAAGAGAGTAGTTTCTGACTGGGCCTGATTAGTAACAAGATACGTACAACTAAGGTAGTATTGATAAAAGAAAAGCTCAAAGCGGCAAGAGATCGTCAAAAGAGCTATCGGATAAGAGACGTAAACCGTTAGAGTTTTTGAGGGTGGGTGATTGGAGTACTATTGAATGTGTCGCCTTGGAAGGGCGTAGTGCGTTTTTGAAAGAAGGGTAAGTTGGCACCCAGATACATAGGACCATTCGAGATCCTTGAAAGGATCGGCCCCGTAGCTTATCGGTTAAGATTACCCGAGGAGTTGAGTAGTGTGCATGACACATTCCACGTGTCAAATTTGAAGAAGTGTTTGGCGGATGCTAATTTGCATGTGCCGTTGAATGAAATCAAAATCGACAAGACTTTACGTTTTGTTGAGGAACTCGTAGAGATTATGGACCATGAGATTAGGAATTTGAAGCGTAGTAGATACCACTTGTGAGAAGTTTATTAGAAATTCAAAAGCGTGGTCCGAGTTCACGGGATGCGCGAAGAGCCAATGAAGTTCGAAGTAATCCTCAGTTATTTGTTGATCGTGTTGTTGAATCGCCTAGTTAAATCTCAGGACGAGATTTCTTTAAGGATGGGATAATGTGACAACCGTGATTTGAGCATGTTAGTTTAAACCTTTAGAAATGGCTAAGAGATTATTTTTATGAGTGTAAGTGTTGTGCTATGTGAATTATGTGGCTAAGTAGTTAATTAAGTGCATGATATCATTTTGAGGTGTATGGGCATCTCATTTTGAATGTGTTTGAGTGATAAGTATTCCATTCGTTCACATGTGGAGATAATGATTATGAAAGACGTGTGTCATTCATTGCCTACGTCTATACATTGTTTCTTTAAGGTTTGAGCGTTTATAAAATGTGTAATATTGGGAAAGGAAGAATGTGGTTGAAATATGGAAGTTGGTAGTAAACTTTTCATATATAGAAAGTGAATTCGAAAATGAAAAGTTATTTTTAGAAAGTAGTTTATAAGCAAAATGGTTTAGCAAATTAGCTTAAGTTTTTATAAAAACTTAAGGTATTGAAGGTAATTAATTAACTAATAAAAGATAAAAAAAATATTTTTTTATACATGAATAGTAAATACGAATTTGTATAGAAAAATATATAAAAAAATTAATTAATTAAAAAGGGAGGTGATTGGATCGGTTTAAAGAAAGAAAAAAAAGAAAACAAATCTGATTACAATAGATTTTTATGTATTATAAATAGAAGATAAATAAATCTCCCCTAAGATCACTTTTCTCTCCTCTTTTTCCCTGTGATCCCACCTCCAAGAGAAGAAAAAAAAAGATATTTTTTTAATCATAGACGAAGTTGGTGATTAAAGTTATTCAAGAATCAAGGTTTATGTATGTTTCAATTAAGTTTTTGTTATTTTCTTAAATCATTAACAATTATTAAACGGTTAATTAGGATTTTATAAAATCTGTAAATTAATATAATTAAATAGTTAAAATGATTAGGGATAAAATAACATCATTATGATATATTCGTTAGGTTTAGAATGCGTAAAGTTGATTTAGTTTAGCAGAATTTAGAGTCTGTAGTTGTTTCATGAAATATCTAGAGGTTAGAAGCATGAATTGATGTGATTCCGGTGCCTATGATGTAGCTCAGATAGTCTAGTTCCGGATAAAGACATCCGTCTCGAAAGTTTTTACGAATCGGGAAGTCATGCAAAAGTTGGTTACAAGAAAATTTAGTCAAAGCATAAATTCCGGGTCAGATTTAGTCAGATACGAGGGTAAAACCCCCACTTAAAATTCGAATTAGGATTAGCCAACCTACAGGAGTTTAGTTCTATGTGTCTATTAAAAATCCTCAAAGGAGAGCTTCTGATTTAGAGTCTAAGTATGATTTTTAGGTCCAAACTTTTTAGTGTTCGTTTTAGATCCAGAAACTGAGTAATAAAAGTTTGATTTTATTTGGGCACTTAGAGGGAAAGAAATTATTAGAAAAATCTTGGAGAATAATAAATTCTAGATATGAACTCGTGATTTTTGGTAAAATTTTTAAAAGTCAGTAGGAGTGTTTAGAAATAGTAAAGTGACACTAAAATTCTATGTTTTCGGGTAAATTGTTAAACACAAAAAGTGTGTAAACGAATTGGTAAATGCTGGCATGTGTCTTGGAGACCCATGAGGTAAATAAACACCTTAGACCATCCATACATATGAATTGTACTTTGCTTTAAGCTTTTGGCTTATAGCGTGTAACACTGTTTATTTTTGTTTGGTTACGATGTGTCGAGGAATTAGTGGGAATTGCTTTAGTCTTCAGGTGAGTTTCATATCCCCGTTTTCTTATTTTCATAGGGTAAAAATAAAGGCTAGTAGTGTAAATCAAATTAAGTTGCGGTTATTATGTGTTATATGGAAAATTGATTGTATGTATACCTCCCTGGCTTTGTGATCAATAGGAGTCGTTTAGGTGGTACGCTCCAGGCTTTGTGATCAATGGGAGTCGTTATGGTGGAACGCTCCATGGCTTTGTGTTCAATTGGAGGTGTTTATGTGGTACGCTTCATGGCTTTGGGTTCAATTAGAGGCGTTTTGAGGTATGTGAGTTTGATTGGAGAGTGGTGTTTGCTATTCAATCAAATCCAACTTAAGGGTTGAAATAATACCACTAGACTTGTGTTCCGATTGGGAGGTAGTTGACTACCCATTACCCTATTTGTGCGTATGTGATTATACGTGGAACTGCGGAAATGTATGCTTTGTTATGAATTGTTTTATTTAATCGTAGCAATGTATTGAAGTGTTGTGATGTGTCTTTAAACCTATACACTCCACCAACCATTATGGTGAATTTTAAAGCATCCTTTTCAGGTGAGCATCATGAGATGTTAAGGCTAAAAAGAAGATGGCTAGAAAGCCCGGTAGGATTGTCATCCGGAGTTCGCTCCTGGAGGTTTATTTCGTGTTTGTTGCATGGATTCTTTTGAATGCTATTTGATTTTATTAGGTTAGTAAGTCATTTATGTCTTTGTATTGATGAGACCTTTTATCATTAATGCAAGACGCCGTGCGGTTTCTTTTGTTTTTATTGGGATTTTCATGACACAATGTGTTCTTTTTATTTAGTTCAACATTTAGTGGATTCTCTAATTGTTGACACCATATGTGTTGATGATATCAATGATGTTACGCCTCGCGTTTCCGCCTTGGCGGGGTGTGACACCAACTAAGCTCACAATCTAAGGGCAAAGATAGGTCGTTATTTGTGATCCTATTGGTCTAGATGTATAAATCACAATATGGAGAGCTATCATCACGATCTAGGATATACTTGGTCTTTATCACTAGATCCATTGTCACAGATAGGTCGGCAATACAAAACGACGTAAGAGCAAGTAATAAACTGAAGAAACATAAACAAGCAATTAACGATAAATTAAGCAATCGAGATAAAACAATCAAAGATTCAGATCTTCATAATAATGGCTAATACCCGAAGGTATTAGCCTTCAAACATCATAATCAATACAAGAGTAATAATTTAGCCAAGGTAAACTAACCGAGTTAACGAATGATTACCAAAACTGACGTTACAAGAGTAAGGAGATTACAAGGTCTTTTCCTATGGAATAGAAAACGTTTGCAAGACCTCTTATGCCGTTCTTCTCCTCTGAAAATCGACTTTTATGGTTTAGGTATCGAAAATATGATTTAGCACACTTAAAACTCGTTTTTGAGTTTTCTATTTATAAGGTCCGGAAAAAGGTCAATACGGCGTATCAAAAGGCTTCGATACGGCATATTGAGGGTTTCTTAAAGTAGGGACCATGTTCGATATCTTTCAGAATATTTTATTTCCATAGCTTGAATACGGCGTATTGGATTCTCTGGATACGGCGTATTGATCTTGTTTCCTTCGTGGTCTTTAGTGAAGTGCAGGCACAGATACGCCGTATCTTCCTTGATGGATACGGCGTATTGGTTGTCAGAATCAGTTTTCTTCATATTTCTTCGTTTAAGCTCTAGAATGCGTGCCTTTTAGTTAACTTTCACCAAGTACTCCATAATTACTGCAATTCTTAAATACAAACGATTAAGTAACAATTCTTTGCAATAATAATACAAAATGGGTTAATTACATGGGATAAATGATGCTATAAAAGTGACGTTATTTGATGTCATCAAATATCCCCCCACTTGAATCCTACTTGTCCTCGAGTAGCCTTTAGAAGTTTATGAAAATGTATCCCTAAGGATTTTTCTGTTTAAGCATTTATTTGATCTATTACAAGTACACAACCAAACACCTCACGAAATAGGAAGATGAAAACATTCAAATCATTCAACTAATCTATGTGGTTAACATGTAACTAATTTGCTTAATTGCTCGGTTCGTAACGAGTATTCTATCATAGGCTTGGCAAGGATACACATCTCCACCACTAGAGTCTAAGGAGTAACAAGTTTATAAAGGTAAAATGGGTTTTTATAATAAGGCTTGAGTTATCATTCTACAATTCTTGTCCAACCAAAAGTACCACACCAACAAGGCACTGAAGGCACACATACATGCCGTAACGACGAATAAGACATTGATGGATCTCACATCCTCAATCGGAGTTTAACCAAGGTTAAGGATGAATAATGAAATATGTAAGGAAGGTAGAGAATCTTCTAACTTTCACCAATAGTAATAAACCAACAAGGCAGCTGAGACATGCATACATGGCCGTAACGACGGAATAGACATGCATGTTCCATCACATCCTCATTCGTGTAAAACTCATGGTTAATGATTAGGAAAGGGAAATAAATCATTGTTAAATAAAAATTAAACCGAGGTCAAGAGAAGGTAACCCCTCGCAAGCTATTCAATGAAGAGTCAGGCAGAGCTAGGTCGGAGAACTCTCAGATGAGTCCTTTAGCCGAAAAAGTAGGAGGGTACTCTTCTGATGGGTCCTCTAGGTCAAGGAGCCGAGGTAGGCCTTGGTCTGCTCAGAAACATCAAAAGAGTGTCTAGAGGAAGAAGGGTGTTGATCCCAATAAAATAGATCTTGCTTAGCTTGTATAAGGCTAAGTTATATTGAATAAATCCAAAACATCTATGATAGAAACTTTGATTGTGAATATCAAAGACTATGTGGAATCTAGTCAATGATACTAAGAAGAATTTCAATGAAACGGTAATGAATAAGATCAATAACAAACAGTTTACCAAACTTTCAGCCTCAATATAATACGAACACTCTTAATAGTGTTATGGTTACAAAACCTTGAAGCTATGACAATTCTATGAATGACTCGATTTGATACTTTGATACTGATACCTAGAATTCTATATCCCAGGTCCTCCTTTATACACCAAGGAGTCCTAATGGGATTACAATATTTTCCTAAGTTATCATAATCTTCTAAACAAATAACTTATACGTATTTTTTACAAAAATATCTCATGCATATCCCACTAGCAATCTTTATCTTTTCTCTTAGCAGTCTTTATCCTTTCAGCAGTTGTAATCTTTCAGCAGTTGTAACTTGTAATCCAGCAGCATTAACTTTCAACACCAACAGTATTAACTTTTGTACCACTGTGTACAAGCAGCATTAACTACTTAGAAAGTTTTCTTCAATCTTCATTAGTAGTACTAAGTTACACTAGCAGTACTAACTTTACTCTAGCAGTACTAACATTACTAGCAGTAGTAACCAGCAGTAGTAATATACACTAGCAGTAGTAACTAGTAGTACTAACTACTTAGCATATTTTTCATTAAGATTACTAACAGCACTAATTTATGCTTAGCAGCAGTAACTAATACCTTAACAGCAGTAACTTCAAGAAGGCTTTTAATCCCAACAATCCTCCCCTAAACTTGATATTTATCTTCAAAATCTCAAGTTTCTTCATTGAAAGCTTCATAATCACCAGGAGGATGCTTCAAAACACTTCATTGTTTCTTGAGCTGCTTTGTCATAAGCTTAAGAAGCTGATAACACATTTCATTCAGATGATCAATTTAAAGCTTCTTGTTCAACATCTCTGTAATTGTTGCTGGTGTAAGGGGATATCTCTTCTCAACCAACATAAAGAGATGCATGTCTTGAAATTTTATGAGCAAGATTGTGTGTTGAACAGCCGTCTTGAAGTTTCAAGACTCCAACACTTCCAGATTTCCATATTTTAGATACTTCACCAACTTTGTCGATTTCTTTGCAGCGAGGTCCTGTGCAAAATATAGGAAAAACATGCAAAATCCTATCTCGGGTATCTACGGTTAATTAAATAAGCTAAATAAACTGTACATGAAACCAATATGCCGTATCCATAAACTGGAATATGCTGTATCAAGAAATCTGTAAAAAGTATCTAAATACGGGTTAGTCTGTTCAATACGCCGTATCATGTGCATGAATACGCCGTATTGAAAGAACTGACAATAATTTTTAAAGTGCATAAAAATAAAGGACTGATAATGTCTAGACATTCAATACGCCGTATGGTATGGAGCGGATACGCCTTATTGATGCCTGGGAAGACATACTCAATAAAATTAAATAACAATCCGGGTTGTCTCCTGGGAAGCACTTTTGTTTACAGCGAAGTGTTTAAGTTATACTTTTATTCCTTCATCTTCATTCGGTCTCATGTACGCTTATGTGCCCGGCAAGTATGTGAGCCATTCTTCTATCTCTGCATCTCAGACATATTCAGGTCCTAAGTTTAAGACCCCCTTGTAGAAACTCTTGAGCTTTTGGTACGAGTGCGAGATCCCATTCATCTTATCTTCTTCATTTACCTTTAGTAATGGCGAGATCTTGTTGCATTGTTTATTAGTGCGGTGTTTAAACCTCGGATGTGACTGCACCATTTGATAAGTAACTTCTTCATTACCATTGTGAATGGTAATCATTCCTTCGAACTGTCTTGCATTAATCCTAAATTCTTTCAAAAACGGTTCACCAAAAATAACATCGCCCATTCCTTCATCATGATAAGCATCCATATCTTCTAAAAGTACAAAATCCGTTAAGATAGAAAAAGTTCTAACAAAGATAGGTATGTTCATTAAGGCTCCAACTACATTGTTTCCCTTGTATTCTAATTTGTCCTTTCTTATGGAATTATAAAACTTTTTGGACATCACATTTACGTACAAGATAGGGAAAAAATTAGTGTGTAAAAATTCAAAACCTATCATGCAAGAGAACTTCAAGTTGTGGGCACAATCAATACGGATCTTCTTATCGTGGTCGCAATCACTAGGATATCCAAAAATTTTGCTAACCATTCTAGCATCATTCCTAGCTCTAAATTCCTCAATTACCTCACTTCTCAAAAGTGGGCAATTAAATCATCAACTTGATCTCTCCTAAGTTCTAATGGTACATTAAGATCATTTAGTTCTATGTAATCCTCAAAGAAGGGGTCTAATGATCTATTCAACACCAAAGTCTCTTCCATTAGCCTAGCTTCTAAATCAAGTTCCATTCTTTCTCTTAAGCTTAGCATGTAGACCCTTTTAATTAAACTACTAGCAGGCTTAACACTTTTGAAAATTATTTTCTCTTACCCAACCCTCAAAGTAATCTTCCTTTTAAAAACATCAATTTTAGCATGGGCGGTAGAAAAAAATGGTCTTTCAAGGATCAAGAGCACTTTGACATCCTCGGGCATATCAAGAATTATAAAGTCTACGGGGAAAACAAAATTTTCCAATCCCTACTAGCGCGTTTTCAGCAATTACTTTTGGATATTTCATAGTCCTATATGCTAATTCAACTGTCAACTTAGTGTGAGCTAATTCGCCTAAACCTAAGTTAAGGTAGGTCGAGAGAGGCATGACACTTACGCTAGCTCCTAAGTCAGCAAGGGCATTATTAAAGCAAACATTATTAATATAGCAAGGTAAAGTTTAACTCCCTGTGTCTTTCTCCTTGGGGTATGGATTTATCGATATGTGAAGCTCTGATATGTCATTGTGTGGTGTATATTTCATAGATTCAAGTTTTAAATTTATATTTTGCCGACTAAACCAAAAATAACACTTTAACGGGCAGTGTACCCGATCGATGGTAGTTTCGTAATAAGTAGGGTGTCGAACACTTGAAGCGAGGTTAAATCTTATCAATTTAATTAATATCTTGGTTATCTAATCTATGTTAATTATATTTTATTCTAAACCTATGTCAGTCCTAGTTCCTAATTCTAATGGGAAAATAGGGTTTTCAGCCTGAGAGACCGGCACTGTTTAGATGGTGACTACAATCAATTCAAGGCACTTTAATCCACAAAAGCTAGATAACAAAAGATAAAAGAGCGGTCGAGCCAAATATAAGAAAACTGTATTAACCATTATTAATTTGATTAGAAAGTTGGTTTGTTTATTAAGTGCAATGATTTCTTCTCTCGAGGCGGCATATCATTCATAAGACTTAGGCATTACATCATCCTAAGACCTAGACACATTAATGTTGTCACAATTAAATCATCCGCATAAAGCATCCTTATTTGCTGATTATAATCTATATTAGGGATTAAAGCAATGGTGATCTTGTTAAACCCTAGCTCGAAGAGACTTTACCCACTTACCGCTTAATGGCTATTTATACACTAGCAGTCTACTTGTCCAACTATCCAATAGAATCAGAACATTACTTGTTGATTTATCTAGGTCACCTGCTAGTCAACACGATCAATAAACCATTGGTAATTACTTCCCCCAAAAAAAAATTTAACTAGTTAAGCCTGAAGCGTATCATAGACACAGATTTAGAAGGACAATATTTGTGTAACTATGAATCTAGATGTATAAATTACTATATGGAGAGTTATCCCAAACTCTAGATCTACTTAGTTCGTATCACTAGATCCAGTTGAATGATAGGTCGCATACAAAAGCCCGTAAACAAGTATAAATTGATAAACATAAACAAGCACTCAACGATAAATCAAGAAATCAAGATAAATAAAAAACCAATATTTAGATCTTCATAATAATGGCTAATACCTGAATGTATTAGCCTTCAAATGTCATAATAAATACAAAAGCAATTATTTAGCCAAGGTAAACTAAACCAGAGTTAGATAACTTAACGAATGATACCTAAAAACTAAACGATTGACTAAAGTATAAGGAATTACAACGTTGTTTCCTATGGAATTGATTATGTTGCTCGACCTCTTCTGCTCTTTTTCTCCTCTAAAAATTAACTTTTATGGTTTAGGTATCGAGAATATGATTTAGCACCTTAAAACTCATTTTTGAGTTTTCTATTTATAAGGTCTGGAAGTCGGTTCGATACAGCGTATCCAAGGATTGGATACGGCGTATTGGGGATTTCTTGGAGTAGGGACCACACTTGATATCTTCTAGAATATTATATTGATTCCATATTTTCAATACGGAGTATAGGTCTTCTCTGGATACGGTGTATTGAGCTTTATTCATTTGTGGTCTTTGGTGAGTGCAGACATGGATACGCCGTATCTTCCTTGATGAATACGGCGTATTGGTCTTCAGAATAGTAATCTTCAAAATATTTTTATTTAAGCTCCAGAATACGCGCCTTTTGCTAACTTTCACCATTACTTATATTACTAATACTGCAAATCACTCAATAAATACATTAAAGTAACAATTCTTTGCAATAACTATACAAAATGGGTTAATACACATGATAAATGATGCTATAAAATAGACGTTATTTGATGTCATCAAATATCCCCCCACTTGAATCCTACTTGTTCTCAATACCTTTAGAAGTTTTATACAAAGATTATTCCCTAGGAATATTTTCTTTTAAGAAGCATTATTTGATCTATTACAAGTATACACCCAAACACCACATGAAAGAGGAAGATGAAACACTAAAATCACCTTACTAATCTATGGGTAACTGTAACTACATCCTCAAGTTGCTTGGATCGTAACAAGTATTCTATCATAAGCTTGGCAAGGATACACATCTCCACCGCTAAAGCTAAGGAGTAACAAGTTTATATAGGTAAATATGGGTTTTTGTATGGAAAGGCTTACGGTTTGATCATTCTACAATCTTTTACCAGAAGTACCACTCCAACAAGGCAGCTGAAGCACACATACATGGCCATAACAATAAAATAGACATGTGTGTTCGATCACATCCTTATTCAAATTTAACCAACAGTTAGGATGAAGAATGATATAGGGTAGGAACCTTATAACTTTCACCAAAAGTCGTAAATCAACGAGGTACGAAACATGCATACATGGCCGTAATGACGGAATAGACACGCATGTTCGTATAACTCCTCATTCGCGTAAAACCAAAGGCTAATCATTAGATGAGACGGAAGTAAATTGTTGTTAAATAAAAATCAAGAAACAAATAGATTAAGACTAAAGTACAAGTTGCTAGACACTTTTTCCTGACCGTTACCATGATAAAGACACAACTATTTACAACGTCTTGATCATCGATAAAAAACAACAACCTAAATCGTTCCGTAACTTTCAACATCCCATCATCCTAAAACTTTTACATACCTCCAAGGCAAGTGTTGATATCTCCCACTTTGAACAATACCTACATCGTTGAATTTTAACGTAACAACGAATAATCGATCCTGTTCATGTAATTCCTATCGTAGTTGGCGAAATGATTATCTCAAACTTTCCTTTCTCACTCATTTTGATAAATTATTATTTTTGTTTTTTTTACCAAACATTGCTTCAAATCTCAGTGTAGTTTCACCATCTTCACGATCATAATAATTTCGGATAATTCCTTTGGTAGTTCTTCGTCCTTCGGTTTCACCATTAATTGTAATGGTAGTAAAATCACATGAGTTTTGACTACTAATATACATTCCCATTTGCAATGTGCAAATTTCCAACCGCACAAAAGATAGAAAATGACACAAGACTCAGGAAATACAAACTTTACACTTTAAGCAACTAGCAACTGTAAATTAAACTTAATCTAATAGGGTAGGTTAAGGTGTAAGGGTGTAACAAAACAAATAGTTGGTGTAATTCCTAAAGGATTGGCTCTACGGGTTGTTCTAGTGGATCTTCACTCTAAAGATAAGAGTGGAAAGGTTTTAAATGGGAGGTTAACTAACCGGTGTAGTTAGTTAATAAGCAACATGTAAAGGCGATTTGGGTGTAATCCTAGAAATTTTTACCAAATTTAAACAAGTTACTCCATCTAAATCCATAGTACTCATTATTATGGCCTCAAATAGATATACCAAGCCAAGTTCTAAAGTCTACAACATCACCGACACACTCATATTTTGTAGAATTTGGGTAAACATTTGGAAACGGATAGGCTAAATTCTCACAATATCTAACAAGGGTTATTGTGTGCGGGTTTTGTAACATGTAATTTCACAAAAGTATGCTTGAAATTTTTTTAAATTTGAGCATAATTTAAGCATTTTAGTGTGAAAAATAAGACAAGTAAACATTCTAATTCCATCCCCCACTTGAATTATACAACGTCCTCGTTGTATATATAAAACATTAAATACGGGAATTTAAAAAGAATTAGAATGAGAAACTCCCCTGATATTTGCTCGGTAGATTCTCCAAGTTGCGTTTATGAGCAAGATTGTGTGCTGAAAAAGCGTTTGAATCCTAGCACGAATAGCACACACATAGAATTCCAGAAAATATGCATTCCACCAACTTCGTCGATATTTCTTTCACGAGGTCCTGAATAATATTGGAAGAAAATGTGTATTCCTATCTTGGTACCTACAGTTAATTTAAACTAAACAAAACAAAATACGGGTCAGTCTGGTGGATATGGCGTATCAAGTTAGTAAATACGCCGATCAAAATCTTGAACAATATGTTTTTTAAAGTGCAAATAAAAAAGTGAAAGGAGGATAATGTCAGTACAATCAATACGCCGTATGGTAAGAGCGGATACGCCCTTATTGATGTTGGGAAAACAGACTCGATAAAAACTTAAATAACAACCGATGTCCCCGGGAAGCACTTTTGTTTACAGCGAAGTCTTTAAGTTATACTTTTCTTCATCATCCCTTTCATTCCATCTCATGCACGCTAATTACCCGCGTGTGAACCATTCTTCCGTCTTTGCATTTCGCATGTAATCGGGTCCTAGATTCAAAACTCCTTTGTAGAACCCTTTAAGCTTTTGGTATGCATGCGAGATTCCATTCTTCTCATCTTTCTCACTTACCTTCAGTAATGGTGGGATCTTGTTGCATTGCTCATTAGTGTGGTGTTTAAACCTCAGATGTGATCGCACCATTTTGTAAGTTACTTCATCATCACCTTTGTAAAGGGTAATCATTCCTTCAAACCGTCTTGCTTTAATTCCAACTTCTCTTAAGAACGGTTCGCCAAAATAACATCGTCCATTCCTTTATCACGATAATCCTTCATATTTTCTAAAACTGCAAAATCCGCACAACAGAAAAGGTTCCAACAGAAATAGGCACATTCATTAAGGCTCCTACAACATTATTCCATTTGTACACCATCTTATCTTTCATTATTGAATTATAAAACTTTTTGGACATTACATTGACATACAATAATGGGAAAAAGTTAGCATGAGTGAATTCAAATCCTATCATGCAAGAAAACTTTAAGCTGTGAGCACAATCTATATGGATCTTCTTATCATCGTCGCAATAACTAGGGTAATCATCGATTCCAGTATCAAGATTTTCATCCCTAGTTCTAAATTCCTTAATTACCTCACCTTCCTCAATGGTGGGCATCAAATCATCTCCTTAATTTCTCCTAAGCTCAATTGGTCCATTTAGATCATTTAGTTTAATGTAATCTTCCAAGAAAAGGTCTAATGATCTATTTAACACCAAAGTCTCTCTTATAAGCCTAGCTTCTAAACCAAGTTCATTATTTTCTCTCAATATTTAGCATGTAACAGTTTGCGTAAAATAAATCTATAAGTTTTAATAAAATTACCAAATACCCTTGATGACAAAGGTATAAATGAAAATCTTCACAATTAATATATAATAATACGCTAACTTAACCCGAGAAGTATGATTCCCCGGGATCGTATCCCAACGATTATAAAATGAAACCACAGTTTGTTGTTTCGGAACAATGTTTGAATTGTAACAAAGATGATTTGATTATCTACTTCTATGAATAACAAAAACAATTACATATTTAAGCAATGATAACAATTAAGCACGAAAACAAATAACGGGGAATTAAACTTAAACTAAAAACGCAAAACGGGAACCCTAAACGGTGATTAAAAACCCTAAATTTCCAAAATTAAACCTAAAATGAATTTTTCACTTTTAACATACTCTAATTGACTTAAAAGTAAGTTTAAAGAAAACTAGAAAAAAAACGGAGTTGAAATGAGCTTAAAAACACGAAAAACGGGAACGGGAACGAATCCCGCTCTTTAAAAATCAAAATTTTGCAATTTTAACCCTACGAAAACAAAACTTATTTTCCTAGAAACTTAGTATAAAAAAAAATTTCTGAAAAAAATATATTTTTTTGATTATTTTTCTATTTTTTTATGTTTTTTAAAGTTTTTAATAAAAATAAATGTTTAAAAATACTAAACTAATTATAAAAATTCTAAAAAAAATACAAAAAATAGCTTAAACTAAAAGGAATCTAAGAAAAATAAGCTTGGTTACACAGCTTATCGGATAAGCTATGTAATAAGCCAAAACAGCTTATTAAGCT
The DNA here is from genome assembly GCA_026074375.1 of Tanacetum coccineum. Taxonomy (NCBI): domain Eukaryota; kingdom Viridiplantae; phylum Streptophyta; class Magnoliopsida; order Asterales; family Asteraceae; genus Tanacetum; species Tanacetum coccineum. The sequence continues at coordinate 17,347 of BQNB010115000.1, forward strand.
AAAAGGGTTAAAATGTATATAAGTAATAGATGTTGTGAAGCTATAACGAAAAAGACCCCAGGGCACGATGGTTAGAGGTGTGTGGTGTGAGGCGTTTATAAGGGTTGAGGATGTTGAGGTTGGGGTTTCGAGCCTTGCTCACCCCCGATTTCTATCTTCCCCTTTTTTTATTTTTGAAAACTTATAAAAGCAAAGTTGTAGAAAAAATGAAAATAAGCACTTTTAATAAAAGAAACTTTTTACAAAATTCCCTAAATAAGCTGAAATTCAGCTTAAAAGACAGAAAAATACAACTAAAACTAATCTTTTTGGCTTTTTCAAAATTTTAGAACTCAAAAAGCTGAAATAAGCTAAAACTTAAGAACAAAAAGCACTTTTATACTAATCCTAACCTAATAAGCTAGTCCAAACTAGAAACAAGCAAAATAAGCAAGCCATAAGCTGAAAAAGCTAAATAAGCACTTAGGCAATCTTTGAAACCAAACAGACCCAAGGCAGACTTTGAGGCTTATTTTTAAGCAAGCAAATAAGCACCTAAGACAAAATGGCTTATAGAAGATTAAACCTTGACCTACTAGCTACTCAAAAATACTTTTGAAAAGAAATTTGGAAATCAATAGCTTAAAGAAAAAGGTGCTTGAAAACAGACTTTCAGGCTGTCAAACTGCTGATGCAGTTTGACAGTGCTTTGAAGCAAAACTTAAATGAACAACCTAAGCCTACTTTTACTGCATCTATATGATCACAATTTAAACTAAAATGGACACTCAAAAACTCTTAAGCCAAAAGATGAATAAACAAGCTATATTACTCACCAAATTTTATCAGATTTAAACATTGTATTCCATTACCCTTGAGTTTGAGTTTTAAACCTTAAAATACACTAAAACTTTGCTCAAATTACCTAAACAAGCTTATGAAAACTGTTTTAAAGACCTGAACCAATTAACTCAACCAAATTGACCCATTCTATCCTTGTGCCAAACACCCCTTTAAACCTAATAAATTCCATTTTAGTTTATGAAATAGAAATTTAGTGATTAAAACTTAAATACCAGATAATGAACAGATTATAACAACCTAAACAAGCAATTATCAATAAGCAAATAAGCCAGAAACAATAAGCTACTAGTTATGCTAACTATTTTTGAGTTTTTGACAGTTTTTTTGAATCAAAAACAATTAAAACTAAGGATCTATGGCTATATCAACTTAAAAACAGATACTCAAACATATTTAATAAGCTCAAGTAGACAGAATTAAGCACAAATAAGCTAGATTATAAGCAAAATAAGCAACTATTAAGCTAGAAAATTAAGACAGAAAAGGAAAAAGTAACTTACAAGTGCCTTAGCTAATGAACAGTAGTAACTCATTTTCCTGCATTTTTACTTTTATAAGAGTGTGCGTTTGATTTCTTTTGACCCGGGGTAAAAAAGGTTTACTTTGGGCTTATACAAGGAATGGGCCAAGGGCTGTATTTTGGGGCTCTGAAGGTTAACCAGTGTTAAGGTTATAAAATAATCGAGATAACGAAGTTGTTAACTTTATATAATATAAGATTAAACAACAACCGTAGGGCTCTAGGGACCATTTTTGCAATTTGAGGATTTTGAGGGGCTGATATTTGGGTAAATTGAGGGTTTTTTGGTCTTTTTAGTAGTTGACACAATTTTGACTCAAGTGGTTTGACTTTGTTACTAGCCAAGGGTTACTAGAAATGATTATTGATGACCTTGATAGCATTCTCCCAGCTCTTGTACTCTCTTTCCTTTCCCGTGTCCGTGTTTGTCCGGTTTTGACTGTTTTCTTGCGATTTTTGCTATATCCGTACCTACACAATCACAAAGACAAAACAAATAATATACAAGCATTTTAAGCACAATTTTTTCTTTTATGGGTCATTTTGCAGTTTTTGTCTGTTTTTGGTCATTTAAGCTCGTTTTTAGAGGTAAAAGATATGTGTAATTAAGCACTTATCAAGTGAAAATAATATTTTCTTCCCTGACTCTTAAAGTAATCTTTCTTTTGTAAACATCAATCTTAGACCGGGCGGTAGACAAAAATGGTCTTTTGAGGATCAAGGGCACTTTGATATCCTCAGGCATATCAAGAATTATAAAGTCTACGGGGAAGGTAAATTTACCAATTCCTACTAGTACATTTTCAGCTATTCCTTTTGGATATTTCACAGTCCTATATGCCAATTCAACTGTCAACCTAGTGTGAGCTAATCCACCTAATCCTAAGTTAAGGTAGGTCAAGAGAGGCATTACACTAACGCTAGCTCCTAGGTCAACATGGGCATTGTCAAAGCAAACATTATTAATAAAGTAAGGTAAAGTGAAACTTTCTGGGTCTTTTTTCCTTTCAGGGTATGGTGTGATTGATATGTGAAGCTCCATAAGCCTTTGTGAATTTTGGTCCATAGATCCCCTCTTCTTCTTCTTCATAGTAATGATTATCTAAACGACTTAGAAAAGGAACCGTCATTTGTCTTGACTTGTACACCAGCTTACTGTTCTGTCCATTGGATACGGCGTATTGGGGAGATCCAATACCGCGTATCGGGTGTGAATACACTTCAATAGTGGTAGAAATCGACTTGACTTGATCTCTCGAGTTTGTTTCAGTTGAGCTTGGTAGGCTTCCAAATCCTCTTTCCTATAGTACCTTGCTCATTTGCTCAATTTGTATTTCTAATGTTTTAATCGATGCTCCTTGGTTCCTTATGGCAGCATCTGTCGTAGCTTAGATTTTTTTGATCAAATTTGAATTTTTTTCATGCCTCTTTGCTGATTCACTCATGAATTTCTCAGGGTATCTTCCATAGATTGCCTTCGCTCTTGGTACGAAGGATTGACGTTGTTCCTTTGATAGTACCCCAGAGCTGTTGCTCTATATCCCCCTCCTTGAAAAGGTCCACCAAATTGTGTGTAGTAAGCTTCTTCTAGGGTTTTCCTTTCTTCTTTTAGTGGGCAATCTTTGGTGTAACGGGATCCTTTGCATTGTTCACATCCTACTTGAGCAGCATAAACTTTCTCATTCACCTTCTTGATCTCTCTTCCTAGATTATTTAGTTGTGCTTGTATAGCAGCTAGTCCGTCAGAAGTATCAGTACTTCTTCCTCTTGATGTTCCATTATGCCATTTTTGAGAGTATTCTGCCATTTCTTGGATGACATTTTTAGCATCTTCAGCAGTCTTAGTTGGAATGGCACCTCTTGAGTCAAGAATTTGTCATGTCGGAATATCCAACCCATTGTAGAACAAAATTACCTCCTGCATCTTAGTTAAATAGTGTTGAGGACACTTCATCAAGAGTTCTTTAAAGCGCTCCCATGCTTGATAAAGAGTTTCATCTGGTTCTTGCTAAAAGTTGTTGATTTCCTCCATTTTCTTCGCAGTTCGACCAGGTGGGCAATACTTGTTCAAAAACTTAGCTTTAAGATCTTCCCAAGTTTTGATCGAACCAGTTAGTTTGTTTCTTAGCCAACAACTTGCGGATCCAGTTAAGGATATAGGGAAGACTCGGAGCATCAGTTGATCCTCAGTGATGTTAGGAACATGAAATAAATCAACAATTTCGAGAACTTTCTCAATGTGTTCATTTGCATCCTCATTTTCCACACCGCTAAACGTGTTTTCTCGAAGCTCCTTAAGAAACTAATATTTCAGTTCAAAACTATCTTTTTCCTCAATCTTAGGCCTAGAAACTACCGATCCATAGTCTGTTCGGGTCTTGCTCATGTTATGCTCCATGGTTTCCGCCATTCGCTTCTTCTTCCTCTAAGTATTCTTGGTCAGAAAATAAATTGAAATTAGGTGATCTCAATTCGTCAAGACTTAGTGTCTTGAAGTGTCTCCTAGATGATTGAAATTCTCGTTCAGGTTCTTTGTAAGGTGTGAATAGTTTGTTTTTTGAATTCCTTGTCATGCACTACCTATAATAAGGGATAAACAATCAGTAAGATTTGCTCTGAAAAAAATATTAGCATGAAAATCAAATAGGAAAACCAAGATTTCTGTTTCTATTCCAGATGATCGATACGCCGTATCCAATGGAAGTGGATACACCGTATTAATCAGTTGAATGAATACGATGTATTGGACAGAAAGTTGGATACGTCGTATCCGATGGAAGTGGATACGCCGTATTCAGCTATCGACCATAACAGTGTATTGAGAAAAACAATTAAATATGCAAACAATTAAATACACATATATATAAGCAAACAATTAAAGACAAATACAAATATTACAGAATATACAAGAATATACACTAATCTAAATTACACTA
>BQNB010115001.1:0-21645 GCA_026074375.1 Tanacetum coccineum
CCCCGAATTCCTTTGTCCTTAGGGTAGAAACAAAAGAATGGAAAAATCATTATCGAACTTTCATATGCCACCGGCTCTAAGGAATAGAAACTATAAGCAGAGATGCCGGGGTCAAAAATGGTGTCCTCACTCTCGGAGGAGAGAAGAAGAGAACTCAGAGGATAGGTAAGAAAAGGAAGAAAGATTTTGATAACAAATGTGAGGGAAAGATAATGGCGGTCCTCAAAAGTAAACCTCACATTTTCCTTAATCTTTAAATCATCAATATTAGGTTCGTCATTTAAGCTTTTTGGGTCATCATCTAAAAACACCTCAGAATGGAGATTAGGGATAGTGTCATTAATAAGCAAACTCTTAAGATAGATTATATCTCCCTCTGAATCATGATAATCGTCCTCAATATCCGTAGAAACATCAGCATCGATCTCATCAATATCGCCTCCTGGGTCGAAACACTCATCCTCATTAGCATCGAAAAGAGGTGTGACTAGTAAAGCTGGCTCATCAAAGTTAGAAACATAAGAGTCCTTGCTTAAAAAGAGGATTTATGTCACTAGAGATGTACTCTTCATCAAATTTAAAAAGAGGGTTCGAATCAATTTTAAAATTTTCCTCAGGAAGTGACTCGTCATAACTAGAGGTAAAATCATCATTAGAATCGGAGAGAGGATTAGAGAAAGTCACAGAATTACCACAAAAAGGCAAATCACACTCACTGTCATTGTCGGACGTATCCTCAGACTCACTTGGGATTGGGACAAGGTCCTCAACACTAGACTTAATTACTTCGTCTGATTCCTTTTTAGGAATAGTGCTAAGAATCTCATCCCCCATGATGAGAGAGTCCTCAGGCTCCACAGTCGGTAAAACTAGAAGGGAAATCATGATTGCAATAGACGGAGGAAGTTGAGAAATAATTTCATTTAAAGGAATAGTACTCTCCTCGTCATCATCTCTCCTTGGGAATAACATTAAAATTCTTTAAACACGGTGAAATTCGAGTTTGATGTTTAGCTGTCGGCTCTGCGATATTCTTTACTTCCTGCTTTTCCTTATCGAGATGTTGAGAATTCAAATTAATCAAGAGAAGTTTAGAATTAAGAGCACTTTCAATTAGATCTTCAACATTATTATGCATACAATAAAGCTCTTTTTGTCGACAAATTTCAAGCAGATCTAGCATCGTATCTTCCATATTTTGCTTTTGATCTTCACAAACTTTTGTGCCACACATTTCTTCAATTAGTTGACGAAAGACGGAATTTGGTGAGGGAACTTGCTTTTCCTGAGCTGCTTGCTTTTGGGCAAGTAATTCTTGCTCTCTTTGAGCTGCAAGTAAAACCTCCTGCTTATGTAACTCTTGATTCATTCTTTCCGTAAAATCTTCCATCATTTTATAAAGCTCGTTCCTTGTTTCACTATCAAAGAAAGGAATGACTTCTGGAATTTCTTGAGGCTGATGATTGTCGAACTGCTGCTGGGGTTGAATTTGGTCAAAACCGAATGAATTAGAATAATTGAAATTTTGGTTCATCGGTTGACACTGAAAATTTTCATGAAGAACCCCGCAATTTTCACAAGGAAATTGTTGTGGTTGACTCGGAAAATAATGTAGAGGTTGGTTAAATCCAAAGTCTTGATTGTAACAGGGACCCTGATAAATGTCACGAGTGTGTTTCCTGTTTGACAATCGTTTAACCCGGATTGAGAATTCCCTCACAAAATTCACACGGGTATGTCTGTATTTGTATTGTGGAGGTTGGTTGAGAAGTTTTTGGTGTTTCAATTCATAAGAATAGATTTTGGTCATAGACAAAATCATTCCGGATCCTACATTGCTACAGCTCAGACAAGTTTCCACCATTTATCGAAACTCCACAATCGGCAAACCAAAATAGTTATGCGAAGACATGTCGAAGAATTAAACGGATAAGAGGATAAAGAAGATAATAATTAAATGTAGTAAGAGGATAAAGTAGAATATTTTTGTAAAATTAAATATTTTTTTTATAAGGATAATAAAATAAAAATATTTTTTGTATTTTTAATATTGATAAAAGAAAAGAAAAATATTTTTGGATTTTTATATTTTTTATAAGAACGAAAATAAAAATTTCGAAAGAAGATGATCTTCAAGGCTCGAACAGAACAATCCCGTAAAAATATCGCTACCCTCTCCCCAAGCAGCGCGCCATTTTGGATATTGTCTTTTTCAAGCGTATCAATAAAACCTCAGATATTATAATTATAGTATATACTATTTTTAAATTACAGTATACGTGACGCAAGCTAAGTATCATACAAAACTATTTTAGAAAAAGACTAAAAGTAATCAACCGGTAATCGTTTTTCCTCGGCGACGAGGTGAATGGAAATCTACGTTCAAGTTGTAAATCGAGCTTGATTGTCATAAAAGTTTTTTGTTTTGGTTTTAAACTATTTTTTAAACTAAAAATTAAACTAATATTAATTCTAAGATTTAAAACTACATGGTTATACTAAAATTGATCTAAAAGATATAAATGACAAATTGATGCTAAAGTGGGCGAGGCATGTTTCCTAAGTGCGCGGCTTAGGTTTAACGAATTAAAATCCTTAGAAAACAAGTTTCAAGAAATTAAATGACAAGTAAAGTAAAAGCTTTTTAAAATAAATGACAAGAATTTAAATTGCATTAAAGTAAATACGGTTTGTAAATTGATATTATTTGTATACCTTTTTAAAACCGCACTTAAATTCCAAATCACTAATCACTTAGCAATCACAAGTTAAACTACTCACTACGCATCATGATCAAATAAGCAAAGCAAAACATTTTAAATTAAACTACACTATTTAATTGAAAATATAGATAGAAAATATGACAAATTGATGAGCCACAAAATAAACGATAACCATCACGATCTTACTACTTAAAACAATATGTTTATCACTTTTATGGACTCTATTCATAATTAGCAAATAAAGGTGTCAACTTTATCTACTAATTACTTTCATAAAAACTATAAAGATCAAAACTTTATCTATTTATCAACCTTATAAGACCCTTAAGCTCCGGCCTTAGATGTAGAAAGATGGAATAAGAAATAAGACATGAAAAGTTAGGACAAAATAAGATGAAAAACCTTTTTAGAAAAAAATAAAGCTATTTTGAAAACTAAATTTGTAAAATAAAAACAAGATTAATCTATATATTTAAAAAAAATACTATTGAAATTAAAAACTAGAATAAACTCAAAAAGGCTTCAAGGCTTTTCGAAGAAATGATGAAGAATTAGCTTATAATAAGCCACTTCTCAAATAAGCTCAAGTACCCTTCGAAATAAGCCCTAGCTTAATTAAGATATAAGAAAATTAGTAAAGTTTAGAACTTTATGACTAAATAAGTAGAAATATAAGCTCTCGAAGATAAAGGTGCTCAATACTTAATGAATAAGTCGAGTAGGAGACTCATGACACCCTTTTTAGCATTCGAATCGAGCTTAATCAAACAATAAGCACTTTTGAAAAAGAAAAGAAAAGAAAAGAGATTAAAAGATGAAATAAGCAAAAGCTTATTTAGATCTATAAGCTTAGATTCAATCAAATAAGCTAAAAGATAGCTAACTTGAAATAGAAAATAAGCTATTAAAACAAATAAGCCCAGTGGCTTCTTATTCGAATAAGAAAAGAAATGAAAAGGAAAGAAAGTAAGCAAAGAACTGAAATAAAGCAATAAACCAACCTCCATATTTCATTAATAAGCTCAAAGGATCTTTTACAATAAACCAAATAAGCTAGAAAAGCTTTTATACAGTTGAAATAGCAAAAACAAAACACCCCCCCCCCCCCCCCCCCCCCCCCCCCAAAAAAACCCCCCCCCCCCCCCCCCCCCCCCCCCCCCCCCCCCCCCCCCCCCCCCCCCCCCCCCCCACCCCCCCCCCCCCCCCCCCCCCCCCCCCCCCCCCCCCCATCTATAAGGCTACACACTAAAAACTAAAATTTGAGAGTAAACTACAAAATCCTAACTCCTCTAAATGAGCTGATGCGTCAGTGTTATATAGGCCCAAAGGGGTGCGGGGGTATTTTTGTCTTTTCTAGCCATCAAGAACTGTTATAGTGCAAATATAGGGGTAATTTCGTCATTTTAGCCCACCCCACGTTATTAACAAGCGTACCTCGTACGCCAGCTAATAACAGCTGGATCCACCAATCATATGATGACACGTCAGCCTTCCAGAAGCCTCGATCCAACAACCTCGTATTGCTACAGTACCTCGTACCTGCACAACCTGTCATTAATCATTAGCAGGCCACGTGTCACCACCTGAGTGGTGCCACGTGGCGTAATCACTGTTCTGACACAGTCACCGGACCACCACCGAAACACCGGTCAACGGCGGCGGTCAATGGTGGCGGGCGACGGTCAATGGTGGCGGACCATCACCGGAACACCGCCGGACCACCGGTCAACGACGGCGGTCAACAGTGGTCGGCGATGGTTAACGGTGTCAGACCACCGCCGGATCACCGGTCAACGGTTGTTGACCGCCTGTCAACAGGCGGGTCATGTCGGGTAATGGGCCGGGTCTGAATCGGGTCGGGTCCTGGTCTGGATCGGGCCAAGGCTGCCACGTGGCATAGCAACTAATACCTCAACTTTGGGACAAGGGGGACTCGGACCCATGACCTCTTGGTCATAAGCTTAAGCCACACCCCTGAGCCAACTGAGCTAGGGCAAAGTTACATTGTTGATATGCAATATTTAATATTTAAGGGCTAATTTGTTTGGGCTGGGTTATTATTAGCAAATAAGAAAGGCTCAAGTGGTGAGTAAGGTACCGTTAAACTTGTAATTTCGTGCTCATTCCAATGGAGTGATTGAGGAATTTTCACGACTTCGTTTGGATCTCGATAAATGCAAAAACGTCGTCGAAAGTTATCCAAATATTACCGTTTTTGCTTTGTTTTCAATCCTTTGTACCTGTAAGGCATAAAAACACAATACAAACATATTTACAACATATTTATCCATATTTTAGTGTTTTAGTCTGTTTATTAGCATTTTCTGGGGTACAAATGATGTGTGTTTTAGCACACATCAATTATTATTATTTATGTACATGAATTAGGTTACGATACACCCATGCAAGATTGATAGTTTGAACCCTATCTATATACATTTTCGTATTTTTAGGTCATTTACGAGTCAATCTATTTTACTAATTATTATTTTTTTCGTACGCGTTTACTTTTAATTCTTATTATATAGTTAAATCGCGTAAGTTAAAATCAACAATTAGCGTAAGCGGGCAACCAAACAAATTAAAGTTTACGTCAAGTAATCATTATATTATTATTACTAAAGTAATAATTTACTTATTATGTTTTATTTTTATCGGTTACGTAAAACGTTACGTTTCGCGATAAATTACGTTTAGTCATACACGGAACCACCAAAATAAATATACGCTTCAACAAATAACCATTATTATTTCTAATGATCAAAGTTTATAAAACTTTGCCTAAGTATATCATATGTGACGCCCATATACATAAAGGAAATAAACAAGACATACAATTGATACAAGTATACAACTTACATTTTCTTACAACTTATTAAATACAAGATTATTACTTCAATTCACTTTCTTTTATACAAGAAATGGCAAGTAAATATCTAGTGACATCAATCCTTGAAATCATGGGATAATTCACTCCTTAGGAGACATAGAAACATAAGCCTTTATTAGCTAGCAATGTACACATCTTTAGACTTAGAAATTTAGCTAGTGATTTTGACCAAACTTTCCTTAAGACCCTCATTTGTGTTCCTTGACCACTATTGCAATCTTTTGATCTAGTAGATCTATATAATTATTGTATATGAGTTTAACACATACATACACTTAACACTTGGTGTAAAAGATCAAAACTCTCTCCCTTTTTCTCCTTTGAAGCCCACGGCTCAAAACACTCTTCCCACTCAATCCATACAAATTTTTCTACCACTTATACAAGCATACACACAACATATCTAAGACCTACTAAGATGGTTTGAAGGTTAGGTTAAGTATTTTCAAGTGTTGAAGCAAGAAAGTAAAAATTAGGGTTTCTTGTGAAATTAAGGTTTCTAATCTTGCAAGGCTCTGAATTTAAAAATCTAAACTGGGTTTAGATTATATTTCTCATATCATTTATCACCTTAAGATTATCTATAAGCCCTCACCTTTTCATTTTCATGATGTTATGAGTATATTAGTTCTATATGGCAAAATCACCATTAAGATACTTTTAAACATGTAAAACATATTTTTTCTTGTGATTATAATTTTGTACACTTATTCATGTGTTATGTGGTTGAATATATTATGGTATAATGGCTTGTAGAAGACTTGTGATATTTTATGCATGTTAAAAAGTATATAAAAAAAATTTATACAAATAAAACTCAAAAGATATATAAGGGGTTGTTTTGGTCCGAATTTTTGGACATGGATTTTATATTTTATAAAAATAGTAGTCTCATGATGATTCCAAAATGATAAGAAACTCGAAAAACCGATTTATAACGAAAAAGATACGACGATTACAAGTTTACGATAATTAATACTTTTATAAAAATAATTTTTAATAATTAGTTATTGTTCATCAGGGACTATATTTTTGGAAAAAAAACATCATAAATAAATGAACTTTTAAATACGAATATGTACTCGAGATCGCTAAAAACGGAGTTAAACGATTAAGTTACGAAATTTACAGTTATAATAAATCTCTAATAAATATATATATAAATGTTTATGACAGTAAAAATCAATATTTTTCAAGAAAAACTAAAATTTTGAAAACGTTATTTTTGATAACTTCGTCTTAATACGAAGCAGTGGACGTTAAGAAACGAAAGAAGGACTAAAACGAGAAAAGTTACGCCAGTTTTACTAAAGTATACTTATAAACGTTTTTACTTTATAAATATGATTTCACTAAAACGATTAGATGGTGATGTAGCTATATAGAATTATATGTGGTACTAGTTAATCAAAGTATTATATTACTAGGGATTTTCATAATGAGGCCTCTTCGGGGTGGCGTATCGACGAGTTGTTGGATTTACGATTTAAAGTGTCCTAGCTCCTCATACGTCACTACATGACCTCTTAATTATGATAGCCCGAACGATAGTATGATGAACTATACGACCTATAAATAATCAAAGTGTTGTACTATAGAATCCTATAATTGGATTAGGTGGCCTATCGGTTTCCTTTCGTGACGCATTTTTCTATTGTGAATACTTCTGATTACAATTCACTCGAGGTGAGTTCATTGCCCTTTTTACTACTTGATTGTTTTACTAACTTTACGGGGTGATATTACATTGCTTGTTTTACTATTGACACAAAGTGTTTGCTTTCAAAGTGTATGCTATCAGATTACTGCTTGATTATTTATGCCTAAGTTACCTTTTTGCCGTGATAGTCCCTATTTATCATGAAAACCGTTAATTGATATTGTGATAATGTGGAGTTTTATGGATTGATCCTTCGGGTCTGACAATCCCACCTTTCTTGGGTCACTAGTTTGTTCAAGGTGCATTTAACATTGTATGTGTTCGGTTGTTGGCAAGATCCTTTATTTGTTTTGGGGCACAAATTAGTTAAGCTTCGGAGGTCATGAGGCTTAGTGCAATAATAAACGTTTTGGACTACTAAATGTGTTTCAGAGTCTACTATTACTTCGATCTTGTGGTCCACCTTTTTACCGATAAACCTATGATTTCACTCAACCTTTGTGTTGACTTTTAGCATGTAATTTCAGGTCCTAGGGTATGAAGATCGGAGGGGAGCCGTGGCGGATATCAATGAAGATGGTATATGTGTTTACTATATTCCAATGCAACTTTTATTATCTTTAAAAACTTAAGTCATCTTTTGGTTTTATGAAGCTTTTGTTAAATTAAGAAGGTTTATGACTTTTAAAACTTATGGGACCTAATGTATGAACTCTGATATTTTGCTATGGCATCGAATGAAATCTTATCTTAAAACGTCCATTTAAGGTCGTTTCCTATATCTTGATTGTTGTACTTTGACGTAGCACCCCATTGTTACCATTCCGCTGCTACCTGATTTTGGGGGTGTTACAGATGGTATCAGAGCCAAGGTTATAGGGAACTGGGTTCATTTCAAGACCTAGTTATTACCCACAAATTTCAGTTATTCTTTCCTTTCATTTTTAAATACAAAATCCTTCATCGCTATCTGATATATCCACGCGCGCGTATTCCCTGATCCTTACTTACTTTTCCGATTGTCATTATTGCATTATATATAATCTTATATATAATACTTGGTTTAAATTCGATCTCTTACGTCTATCTTTTGACATATCAATATCTATTCGTATCGGTCAATTATATAAATATTGACCATTCCGATTAATTCATGAGTATTATAGAAATTTTATTTTCTTGGTTAGTACCAACACCATTTTACGTAGTTGCACCTTAGTCTTGTTAAATCACGTGTTCAAAATAGACTTGTTGCCAACCCGGCTAGGAAGTTTTGATGTTATCATTGGAATGGATTGGTTGGCATACCACCGAGCTCTCATCGATTGTTATGAGAAGATTGTCCGTATTCCTCTTCCGAATGGCGAGATTCTTGAAGTTCAAGGCGAGAAGCCGGAAAAGGATCTTGGATCACTTGCGTGTATCAAGGCTGATAAGAAAAAGCTTGATGACATCCGTGTTGTCCAAGATTTCCCTGAGGTATTTCCAGATGATCTGTTAGGTTTACCTCATGTGCGAGAGGTAGAATTTCGCATCGATTTGGATTCCAGGCGCATCGTCAGTTGTTTAGATCTCCATAAGGTTAGCCCTTTAGAAAATCGTTAGATTTGTCGAACCAGCTTAAAGAACTCAAGAGATAGGGTTTTATTCGACCAAGTCACTCACCATGGGGAGCACCCGTGCTCTTTGTCAAGAAGAAAGACGGTTCGATGAGAATGTGTATTGACTACAGGGAACTAAACAAGTTGACTATAAAGAACCGTTACCCTCTCCCCAGAATTGACAACTTGTTTGATCAATTACAATGTGCGTGTTGTTTCTCAAAGATAGATCTTCGCTCAGTATATCATCAGTTGAGAGTCTGAGAGGAAGATATACCGAAGACCGCATTTAGAACATGTTATGGACACTTTGAGTTCACAGTCATGCCATTTGGACTGACAAACGCGCCAGCAATATTTATGGACTTAATGAACCGCGTCTGCAAGCCGTATTTGGACAAATTCGTAATTGTGTTCATTGACGACATCTTAATCTACTCAAAGTCAGAAGAAGAGCATGAAGTCCACCTGAAGACGATTTTAGACTTACTCAAGAAGGAGAAGTTGTACGCCAAATTTTCAAAGTGCGAATTTTGGTTACAAGAAGTACAGTTCCTAGGACATGTGGTCAACCGTGACGGTATCCACGTAGATCCTAGCAAGATTGAGTCGGTCAAGAACTGGAAGACCCTTGAGTCACCAACAGAAATCCGTTCATTTCTAGGATTGGCAGGATACTACCGAAGGTTTATCGAGAATTTCTCCAAGATCGCCAAGCCTCTCACCTTGTTGACTCAAAAGAATAAGACATATGTGTGGGGAAATGAACAAGATGAAGCTTTCCGCATTCTGAAGGAGAAGCTATGCAATGCTCCTGTGTTAGCACTCCCCGATGGACCAGACGACTTTGTGGTCTATTGTGATGCATCGAAACAAGGTTTTGGGTGCGTGCTTGATTCAGCGGGGCAAAGTGGATAGCGTATGCGTCTCAAGACTGTTGAAGAGCTTGAGAAAATTTATTTCCACCCATGACTGGAATTAGGTTGCGGTGGTGTTCGCTCTTAAAATCTGGAGACATTATCTTTATGGGACGAAAAGTGTTATCTACACTGACCACAAGAGTCTCCAGTACATATTTGACCAGAAAGATTTGAATATGCGCCAAAGGAGGTGGATCGAACTGCTTAGTGATTATGAATGTGAGATCAAATACCACCCAGGCAAGGCAAATGTGGTGGCAGATGCCTTGAGCAGAAAAAAAGGACTCAAGCCAAGAAGAGTACGTGCTATGGAGTTTACTATTTCATTTAGAACTTAGACTAAGGATTTTGGGAAGCGCTGAGCGAAAGCTTCCAAGGTAGGATCCTCAAAGCCCCTGCTGAATGCTACGAGGATAGAAAACACACTTTGAGCAACGAGATGGATGGCGAAAATTTACTTCTTTGATGTATTGGATTCATCGGTGGTGATGTAAGGAAATTGATCATGGTTTGAGCTCATACATCTAGATATTCTGTTACATTCGGGTTGCAGATAAGATGTACTATATCTGAGAGGACTTTTTTTGTATTGTGGCCTGGTATGAAAGAGAGACATTGCTGAGTACGTTGAGATGTTTACGTGCTCTAAGTTAAGCCGAAATCAGAATCCCTTAGATTTCTTCTGCAACCAGAAACTTCCTGGTGGAAAGAGGAAAAGTTAACAATGGACTGTATCACAAAGTTGCCTTAAAAGATCGTGGGTATGGATACGATTTGGGTCTATTGGGATAGGACTGACCAAGTCGGCTCACTTCCTACCTATTCGTGAAGACTACAAAACAAAGAAGCTGGCAAAGATTTATGTCAACGAGATTGTAGCGAGACATGGTGTGCCGGTGTCAATCATTTCAGACCGTGATGGTCGATTCATGTCACACTTATGTCAAGCTCTTCAAGAAGCGTTGGGTACAAGACTAGACATGAGTACGACTTACCGCCCTCAGACCGACGGTCAGAGTGAGTGTACTATTCAGACGCCGGAGGATATGCTTCGAGCTTGTGTTATAGATTTTGGTAGCAGTTGGGATACTCATCTTCCATTGATTGAGTTTTCTTATAATAATAGTTACCACACGAGCATTAAGTGTGCACCATTCGAGGCTCTGTACGGGCGAAAATGTGATACCCCCGTGATAATTTTAAATATAGACTGAAGTTGGGAGGAAAGTAAGGCTTATTGGACTGAATTGTGAACTGAACTGATTGAAAAGATTGTTCAAATTAAGGAAAGATTGAAGATGGCTAGGAGTCGCCAGAAAAGCTATGCCGATAAGAGGCGTAAGCCTCTTGAATTCAAAGTTGGAGACCGAGTGTTACTTAAGGTATCGCCATGAAGGTTAGTGGTACGATTGGTAGAAAGGAAAGCTAGACCTCGATATGTGGGAACATTCAAAATCGATGGAGCGTGTTGGACAGTGGCATTATCGGGTGGAAGTGTACCCAGGAACTAAGTTGTGTCCACGACACGTTTCATGTGTCAAACCTCAAGAAATGCTTGGCTGAGCCAGATGTTCAGGTGCCTTTGGATGAGATCGAGATTGATGAAAATCTGCGATTTGTCGAAGAGCCTATTGAGATCGTAGAACGAGATGTGAAAAAGCTAAAGCGAAGAAGAATTCCATTGGTCAAAGTTCTGTTGCGAAACTCTCCGGCAGAGCTGAGTATACTTGGAACGTGAGACCAATTCCGGAAGAAATATCGAATCTTTTCTCTGAACCCGTCCCTTCTTCAGGTGTTGCAACCTGAGCCTTGAGGACAAGGCTCTTCTAACCGGAGGAGACTGTAACATTCCGTATTTTCAGGTCATTTACGACGTCATCTATTTTACTATTTTTTTTTCGTACGCGTTTACTTTTAATTCTTATTATATAGTTAAATCGCGTAAGTTAAAAATCAACAATTAGCGTAAGCGGGCACCAAACAAATTAAAGTTTACGTCAAGTAATCATTATATTATTATTACTAAAGTAATAATTTACTTATTATGTTTTATTTTTATCGGTTACGTAAAACGTTACGTTTCGCGATAAATTACGTTTAGGCATACCCGGAACCACCAAAATAAATATACGCTTCAACAAATAACCATTATTATTTCTAATGATCAAAGTTTATAAAACTTTGCCTAAGTATATCATATGTGACGCCCATATACATAAAGGAAATAACAAGGACATACAATTGATTCAAAGTATGACAAACTTACATTTACTTACAACTTATTAAATACAAGTATACCTTCAATTCTTTCTTTTATACAAGATAAATGGCAAGTAAATATCTAGTGACATCAATCCTTGAAATCATGGGATAATTCACTCCTTAGGAGACATAGAAACATAAGCCTTTATTAGCTAGCAATGTACACATCTTTAGACTTAGAAATTTAGCTAGTGATTTTGACCAAACTTTCCTTAAGACCCTCATTTGTGTTCCTTGACCACTATTGCAATCTTTTGACTAGCTCTGAATCATATATAATACATGTATATGAGATAAACACATACATACACTTAACACTTGGTGTAAAAGATCAAAACTCTCTCCCTTTTTCTCCTTTGAAGCCCACGGCTCAAAACACTCTTCCCACTCAATCCATACAAATTTTTCTACCACTTATACAAGCATACACACAACATATCTAAGACCTACTAAGATGGTTTGAAGGTAGTGTTTAGTATTTTCAAAGATTGTTGAAGCAAAGAAAGTGAAATTAGGGTTTCTTAGGAAATTAAGGTTTCTAATCTTGCAAGCTTGGTTTAAAAATCTAAACAAGGGTTTAGATTATATTTCTCATCATCATTTATCACCTTAAGGTTATCTATAAGCCCTCACCTTTTCATTTTCATGATTTTATGAGTATATTAGTTCTATATGGCAAAATCACCATTAGGATGCTTTTAAACATGTAAAACATATTTTTGCTTGTGATTATAATTTTGTACACTTATTCATGTGTTATGTGGTTGAATATATTATGGTATAATGGCTTGTGGAAGACTTGTGATTAATTTATGTAGTTAAAAAGTATATAAAAACAAAGTTATACAAATAAACTCAAAAGATATATAAGGGGCTGTTTTGGTCCGAATTTTTGGACATGGATTTTATATTTTATAAAAATAGTACGTCTCATGATGATTCCAAAATGATAAGAAACTCAAAAAACCGATTTATAACGAAAAAGATACGACGATTACAAGTTTACGATAATTAATACTTTTATAAAAATAATTTTATAAAAAGTTACTGTTCATCGGGACTTTTTTTTTGTAAGAACCATTCATATATAAAATAGAATTTTATATTACGAAGGACGTACTCGAAAGAATTGCTAAAAACGGAGTTAAAACGAATAAGTTACGACATTTACGAGATTTACGATAACTAAATCTATAAAATATATATATTAATGTTATGAACAGTAAAAATCACTATTCATCAGAATAACTCAAAATTTTGAAAATTTGATATTTTGATTATCGTCTTAATACGAGGTTCTATCATTAGCGTGACGTAAGAAACGAAGAAACGGCACTAAAAACGAGAATGTTACGCCAGTTTTACTAAAGTATACCCTTATAACGTTTTTTCTATTTTAATATGATTTCATAAAACGATTAGATGGTGATGTAGCTATATAGAATTATATGTGGTATTAGTTAATCAAAGTACTATATTACTAGGGAGTTTCATAATGAGGCCTCTTCAGGGTGGCGTATCGACGAGTTGTTGGATTTACGATTTAAAGTGTCCTAGCTCCTCATACGTCACTACATGACCTCTTAATTATGATAGCCCGAACGATAGTATGATGAGCTATACGACCTATAAATAATCAAAGTGTTTCAGTATCTTTATACGGACCTATTTTTGGATTGGTTGCCTTCGGATTCCTTCGTGACGCAATTTTCTATTGTGAATAATTGTTGATTTCCATTCACTCGAGCTTGAGTTCATAGCCCCCCTTTTCTACTACTGATTTTTTTACAAAATTTACGGAAACTCTACGGGGTGAAATTACATGCTTGTTTTACTACGGACACAAGTGTTTTAAACTGTATGCTATCCAGATTATTGCCTGATTATTATTGCCTAAGTTACCACAGTGCCATCTAAGTCCCTAATATCATGAACCGTCAATTGCTATTATAGTGAGCGCTAGTGTTGTGGATAGATCTATCGGGACTAACAATCCCCACCGGAATTTATGGTCACAAGTTGATCATGGTGCATTTAACATTTAGAGAACTGTAGGCTGTTTTGGCAGACACCCTACCTATTTAGGGCAGACAGACAGTTAAGGCTTTGGGGTCATGAGCTTAGTGCAATAATACATGTTTTTTGGACTATTGAATTTGTTTCATAGTCTACCATTACTTAAATATTGTGATCCACACTTTTACAGACAAACCTATGAATTCACTCAACCTTTGTGTTGACTTTTAGCATGTTTAATTTCAGGTCCTAAGGTATAAGCTTGGATGGGAGCCGTGATGGATATCAATGAAGATGGATTCTGTGTTTATTTAAATTCAATGCAACTTTTATCTATAAAAACTTAAGTCACCTTTTGGTAGTATGAAGCTTTTGTTTAATTAAAAATGTATGTGGAAATGTTTATGACTTTTAAAACATATGGGACCTAATGTATGAACTCTGATATTTTGCTATGGCATCGAATGAAATCTTATCTTAAAACGTCCATTTAAGGTCGTTTCCTATATCTTAATTGTTGTGCTTTGACGTAGCACCCCATTGTTACCATTCCGCTGCATACCAGAATTTGGGGGTGTTACAAGTACCTCCACGGATGCTTTACTAGTCAAACTTTTGGAAAAATTAGGCTTGAATGAGTGTGGGACAAATAGGAGTAATGTTACTGCTTCCAACAATAATAATGCCAATCCTCCTACTTTACCAGTTGCGTACAACCCAACTTACAACCCAACTACCATGTACTATCCGACCCAACCCAACTCCCATATGCTACCTACACCGGCCCAGTTTATAGCCCCTCCACCAGGCTTCACTTACCCGTCAGCCCATCCTCAGCCGGCACAAGCCCAACCGGCTACAACACCACCCACCAGTTTCCAAGTTGTTGGACCGGCCCAACAGGCCCAATTATCACGAATGTCATTTCCACGGACTTTTTATTTTGTCTGAGGATCCAAACCAACACCTCAAGGATTTCCTTAAACTTGTGGACCCTTGACGGTGACAACAGGGAAAGAACGCGCCTGCGTTTATTTCAATTCTCCCTTCGCGCTCAAGCTAGCAATTGGCTTGAACGCCTTCCAGCAGGATCCATCACTACATGGGAGGATCTTACTACCCGATTCCTTGCTCAATTCTTTCCACCGATAAGGACCATAAAACTCTGCAACGATATCCTGATGTTCCAACAACATCATGGAGAATCTTTATCCGAAGCATGGACTCGTTTCAAGAACTTACTCCAAAAAGTCCATCATCATGGCATAGACCTTCTGGCTTCTAAGTTACAAATTTGTTTATGGAACCCCATTTTTTTTGGGGGGGTTATATTAAAAATAAATTAAATCTTGTTTTAAAAAAAGGGGGGGTAACGGAAAAAAACCCCCCATAGGAACAATCGGCCGGTGGTAAGCTTCGTGACCTCAACGCCGAAAAATCATGGGCAACCTCGCCCTCTATGACAACGAAAGTTGGAACGACCCAAGGGATCTCGCCAAGCCAGTCAAGGCAATCACATTGCCTCAAGATGTCCCGAGTACATCCGACCGCCGTCTAATCGAGCTCGAAAATCAAGTTCAACGCTTGATGGAAGCTCATCTTGCTCCAACACAACCTACCCAAGTAAACAAAATCACTACATCATGTGAGATCTGCAGTGGTCCCCACGACACTCAATATTGCATGGAAGATCCCGAACAAGCCTTTGTTAAATATGCATCCTCGCGTACCGATGAAACGGGAGGTAAGTGGTATACCTTCAAGTCCGATCAAAACAACCTTGATGACACCTACAATCCATCATGGAAAAATTACCCAAACCTTAGATGGAAATAACCCCTAAATTTCCAAAATAATTTTTCAAACCCACATAACCGGTTCCAACCCAACTGTTCGACCCCGAACTATTCCTTCAATAACCGTCCTCAAAATTTTAACAACCAATCAAATGTAGCGCTTCTTGGGAGGCAACCCAATTTACTTTTCCCGCAATTAGGAGTGTCATTTGTGTTTTAATTCTTTTCATTTTGTTTTATTATGTTTGAACTATCTTGTAATCATGCTTTGTTTGTCTTTAACCTCGTCTTAATTTCAATCAAAGGTATTTTGCAAATAATAAGTGTAGGGGAATTTATCCGGCTTTTGAGCCAAGTTCAAGCATGTTAAATAAATTATTTAGATTAATTCGCGTCAGTTTCGAGTCATATGATTGAATTGTTAAATCTCAGGTTTTATGCAGCTATCTGTACAGGAATTAACTTATGGAATCAAGTGCAGGAAATTTTTCATCAAAAATAAAAATTTCATTTTCACAGAACGTGGAGACGGCGTCACGATTTACACGCGACGCATTCACCACGACACCTGTGACGGGGTCACAATAACCCTGACGGCGTCATACGCCCAGGTCCAGAAAACTTAAAGTTTTTAATTATTTTTGAAAATAAAACTTGCACAACATTTAAAATATGTATTCTTCTGTTATAAACCTGCAAAAAAAACCTAATGAGTTTAACAATTCTCTCATCCTATTTATCGAGTCGAACCCTAAATTCACATTGTATATTTGTCTATCGCACATTTTATGCTTGGTGTAGTTGTCTTTGTCTTTGATTACAGGTTATATTTGATGGAAGAATCTTGGAAGATCTTATGATGCTTTTATAGGATGATTCTTGGAGGTCGATTTAACCAGTTTTTGCATGTTTCTTCTCCATTATTGAGCAAACCAGGGGAGTACTAGTTTCTTTTCCTTGTTTTCTTTTCCCTTTATTCGTTCTTACGGGTACTTCTAGAGAACATTGGGGACAATGTTCAACTTAAGTGTAGGGGGAAAATAAGCCTTAGAAACTATTCTTTCATTTGTCATTTGCTTTGTCCTTAAAATGATGGGTAATATATCGAAACATAGCATAAGAGGTGATTTTTACCCAAATTTAATTTTTTTTATGACACATACCGACGAAAACCAAGTATTAATAGCGTCTCATGGATAGGAATTTATATTACTAGCACAAAAACCCTCAAATTCCACCCCCACAATGTGAGGTTCGCCCTTAGATATTATACCTTTAGCTTGTTCGAGTTAAGGAGTGAGCAATCATGTGTGTCTATTCCGTCGTTACAGATGTGTATGCGTGGTTTTGTCGCCTTTTCTGGAACATTGGTATCGGTTACTTTAGGATTATGAGAGTGTACCGGTAGCATATTAAATTCTAGAACTTGTTCTTGTGATGTATCCTGAGACCGCATAGTAAGTATTAGGATTTACTTGATAAGAGGCATTAGGATTAACCTGTGTTTTAAACCTGTAATTGTTATGATGATCACATCGATCATATAACTATCCCACACCCTTGCCATGCACTCATTTTTAGTGCAGGATACCCTAGTACAACCCTCCGAGCCTATCCTTTTTCACGGTTCTCGTAATTTTCTGGTGGATTCCAGATTATTAATGAAGAGCATTGTCACCCTTTAAACCAATCGTTACACCCAAAAAGCCTTAGCCTACCTTGTATGTACTCATTTTTAGTACATTATTGTGTTTAACCCAAGTTAATTATTTGAGTACACGGTTGCTAAGTCCTTATCCTTGTAAATACAGTTTTGGGACGATTGGGATTCATGGTAGTATTTATTTCGCGGAAGAATAGGGAAGAAAAGTTAAGTCAATACCCCCATATGTTTGTCAAATGATCTCCATGTTATTTTGATCCACCTCAATACGGGTCATTAGTTAGATTGTAAATATCGAGCATGTAAAAGCTCAAGTGTAGGGGTACGTATTATAAACCCCATGTGATGTATTATGTTATTAAAAAAACAAAAAAATGAGAAAAGAAAAAGAAAGAGATTGATGTAGAGTTTTGTAGAGTTTGTAGATCTTCGTCCGAGTCTTGGCTTAGCAACCAAACCAAAGTGTATTCGTGTAAATAATTAGCTAACCCTTCCACTCCAAATTCACCCAAAGCCACCCAAATGTATCCCATCCGTTTCCGTTTCCATTATATGTTATCTTACACCTACACCCCACAACCCTTTAAAAGACCTCTTAGATAGTAATGAATAATACTTGCACCTAGTGGTGGAGGTTTGATCCTTTACCAAGCCTATGGTAATTTATATGCTATGACAGGTAATGAGTGTTGATTTTCCATTTCCCCCATATGTTATAATTTATTATACAACCGAGTGAAAGAGAGAATCCCCAAACACTTATGTGAGGTGCTAGTATATATTTTTTGTGCTTTTAATTACAAGGTCTAGAAGGTTGTGTTGTATAATACTTTTATAGAGTAGGTAAAATGACCCTCATATTGTTATTGTCTAGGTAGAAAAGCCCATTTGCTTGAGAACAAACAAATCCCAAGTGTAGGGGTATTTGATGAGGTGTCATTTTATACACTTTTTCGGGGTCGTTTAACCCCCTAAATCGTGCATTTATGCCCAAAATAGGTACTTAATCGTTCTTTTTATTTCAGTATTTTCACATGTGGGAAAGACATTTGGAAGAATTACACTGACTTGGAGGCTTATAGGAGAATAAACGACAAGACTACTACGTCTCTACACCAACAAACACCAACTCAAGATATATGTTCTCCAGCAACTGAGACGGCGTCACCAATATAACGTGACGCCGTCACAACGAAGACCAAGACAGCGTCATTGGATCTCACGACGACGTCAGAGTACATGACCCAGCCCATTATCTAGAATATTCTCTCTCATGACGGCGTCACGACTAAAACGCGACGCCGTCACAGCGATTTTCCTATATATACAAACTCGAATTTAGGGTTTTGAGTGTGTAACTTTAGAATAAAAAGAGGGTACGAACCCTAGTTTGTTTAGCAGCTGTTAGAGACGATTTTAGGGCCTAAAAACCCTATTGTACTTCATCTAACTCGTGTTTTAATCAATTAAGGTTTACTTAATCATTCAATATGTCTTGTTGTGTGATTATTTATTGTTTCTTGTGCTATATCTTTAACAAGCTTGGCAAACCTCCTATTGAGTGTTTATTTAATGAATTGTATGAAACCTAGAATGTAGATCTTAGTGGTGTTGCTATCTGTTTGAAGGATGGTGCATGTTAGTCTTAGAAAACAGCTTTTGACTGTATCGCTGGTTTGATATGTCCTAGGAAAACATGATTGAGTAGAAAGGATTACCATTCGGGTAACAGTCTTCATACTACCTGGCCCCCTAAATAATGGTTGATTTCCATTCTAATAAATTCACATGCATTAATATATCCCTTAGGGGCCTTGTACTATCTGCATACTACCTTAGTTTGTTGCTTGCTCTAATGGAATATTAAATAGACGGCGGGTTCGTGTAATTCGTTCATGACTTAGGAAATAATTACATAGATCATCACAAGGGTGACAAAGCAACAACACTAGGAGAATCAATCTAGGGAGTAATACATGATTAAATAAGCATAATCTTTTATCTTATTGTTATCACCATTAGCGTAGTTGTTATTTGGTTCATTAGCTAAACCCAAACCCCCTCTCAAATATATGATTTACCTGCTTTCTATAAAACATAAAAATATAAAAAGAATCTTCTCTCAACCCTTAGAATTCTGTTAGACCGTGGTCAAGCCTTCCCAACCTATTCCTCGAGTGAACGATAACAACCCCCCAAGTCTTGCCTATACTACTACAACAATTAGGTGCTCTGCCTAGGGAGTTGTAAAACTTCGTGTAGAAGTCCTACGACGACCGCATCAACATATTAACCTCGAATTTCTGAGAAAAACATTGAGGTCACAGGAGCATTCGATTCTGCAGAAACACCAAACAAAATCCCATGAACATTGTCTTCTTTTATCGAGTTTTCATCTGTTGAGTCGTGTTGAAGGTTTCTGTAAAATCAGTTGTCCTGCTTAGCTGAACCTTACTTTATTGCGACGGCTGATCCAACGAAAACCTACACACTAAACGCCACTGAATTTATCAAGTTTCTATCATGTCTGGTAAACGATGTGTGGTAAAACATGATATATGAAATAGTGAGAAAAGAACAGATAAGACCGAGGCTCAGGTAAGTAAGCAATGAATAGTACATGATTTGATAATTGTGGCTGCAAGTAATTAATGTTGTCCTGCCTACATATAACGTATCAATGTTGTATACAAGCTTTTTTGAATTCATCATCGCCTGTCTATAGAAAAAGATATCTGCTGTGGCTGCAAACATAGTAGATTACGTTTCCAACGCGCATCATATATGCTGTAAATTTTATTACACAAAGGCCAACAACATCGAATGAAACTTAATATAGCGACAAACTTACATATGAAACATGTATGAGACCAGCTGATATGTCACTTATGGTAAATGTCTCTGTGCATGAAAAACATAAATGACACACTAGTTGACTTAAGAAATGGTTCATGAACATGTTATACTTCAAGCAAACCCGAATTATGAAAGGCCACATAAGGTTCAGACCCTACAATAGTAACAAATGAAGCTCAGGTATGCGCATATTGAAACGGCACACAACACTTGACATGGCTGCGACCACAACCTGGGTATGGTCGCCTTGCCGTGCCAAGCTACGTCCATACAATCGAAAAATCTAGATTAGGATTAGTTTGTTGTGAAACACTGAACATTAATCAAACAATATTGTACCGACTCAAATTGGCAACGAACCAAACAACGGGATTTTAACTACTGTTACGATCAGCGTTCAAACAGTATATGCACACTCTTATTCTTGAGCAGCCTATGTGTGCGTACAACATCTCGCTCGATGCTTTAGACGCTCATAGGCTGCTCAAGAATTGATACACATCATAAAGCAGGTGAATGTCACACTTAAATTTTCAAATCATTAGTAAACGATTGGGTTAGATAAGAGCTTGAGGTTCTGAGGAAGCGTAAGTCTGTCATGGCTGCATTCCTAATAGGTCACATATTTTTACACTTTTTTCTTGAAACCACTCATATTCATCATCGCCTCATCAAGGTATTATTAGATAATATTTCATTCTGGTTGTAGCTAACCAACGATCGAGGCTCAGATAAAATGTTGCGACTGCAAACTAAACTGGAGTAGGAGGGCAAAGAAATGGAAAAACAGGATGTCCTATCATGGCTGCAACTTTAATAAGCTACCTTGCCAAAATGCAGGGCACCTCGTGATATAATCAGCCACACATTATAAACACATCATATCTGTTTCATTATTCTTTTCCTTACTATCTCTCTCTCTCTCTCTCTCTCTCTCTATTTTCTCTCATAATCAAACCCTAAACCCAGTCCCATATATGTTCACGTCATACCAATTACAGAAAGTGAATAAATAGACCATCCAAGAATGAAATGCTTTGGCTCATACATGTGAGCTCCGGACCAGATAAAGGGGTATCAGACACGACATGGCTGCAAGCATGTCGTGCTCGCCCCGCCAAAATCTGAGTTCATTTCAGCCTTCACTATTTGGCAACTCATTGTTGTTACAAAGTAATAGATGCACATATGCAATAGTATCTTCATAGCTAACAACAAACGCAATATGGGTCCGTAAATAGGAATGTGATACAAAGAA
>BQNB010115002.1:0-21645 GCA_026074375.1 Tanacetum coccineum
TGGTTTTAAAAATGAATGTGAGTGTTGCTAGACGTTTCCATCGTTAGTGTATGGGCTATCTGCTACTCCAACTCCCAAGTGGGAGCTATTGGATTGAATGGTAGTTGGATAGCAATGCATGACTAGAAGTGTGTGAGCCTATTGGGGGAACACACGAAAAAAATTTAGAGCGCGTTATGTTACTTTACGAAAACGTTTCTATGTAAACCAATTTGGACATACTACGACTAGACAAGAACTCCTTAGTTGTCTTAAAGGTGTAACCGGCCAAGGGAGGTTCTAGAATGGTTCCAATGAGTGTCTAGGTTCGTTTTGATAAGAATAAAAGAAAGAGATGTGATAAGATTAAACTTGTAGTATTTTACCCTTATGACAAGTTGTTTTGTTTTGCTCTTATCATGAGTGAGAGTTGGAGTATATATATACCCCTTATCTCAGCTCATATGGGACGTGAGATACACAAAATAAAACACAGAAATCTCTCCTCATTCTTCACTACTTCATTATAACAGCCGAATAACTAAAAACCTCAATTAGGGTTGTTTTGTTTTCGGTTCTGCCTATTTCGGTTAACTCTTTTGTGGGTTTTCGATTAGTGATTTGATCCAAGGCATTTCCAGAAGGTTCATTGATTCGGTTTACAATTTGTCAAGGAGTGACAACTGATAGATTCGATCTAGGGTTTTGGTTTTAGGTTTTTCGGTTGTTTATGTTCTAATTCGGTTACAACCGAATTCGACTAAACTCTAATTGGTTTTTTCTGATTTTCGGTTCTACTCCAAGAGTGGGTTTAGGTGATCGTTTTTCAGAGGGTTTTGGATACAAAGGTTGTATTGGGTACACGTGAGGTTGGACTAGCATCCGGGCTTGCTTGTTTACGTGTTTGTATGAGCGCTCGTAGAGGTGACCACTTAGTCACTCATTTCATAACCATTTGCTGTTGACTACAAGGGTATGTATACTATTTACCCTTTTTCATTCCTTGTTGTGTTTTATATGTATGTTAATTGTTTGTACTAGACTAGATCTATCCGCTGCGTACTCGTAAGAGTTAATGGTTAACTTGATTGCTAAATTCCAACAGCTCTTATTCTTTTTGGCTTTTGACATTTCTCTAATGTGGTGAAACCCCTTCTCTCTGGAGACACATAGGTCAAATGTTTGATCCTCACTCCCTGCAATGTCGGAGGTCCTCTGAAAGCAGCTTCTCTACCTTCAGGTAGGCGTAAGGTTTTCTACATCTCACTTCCTTCATTAACCGTGGAAGACGGGATTGAATACTATTGAGTTTCTAGTGTGCCAAAGATGTGTTTTTTGTAATTATGCTTGAGAGAAATAAAGATAGATGCGATCATAAGATGCCTCTTGTAGTTGGATCTGCTCCATAATCCAAAGAGTAAAAGCACGCATTCTTAAAAATTTTATAAATAGCAAAATCTGAAAAAGCATACAATTTTTGTTGATCAAATCTAAATGGCCACTTTCAAAGCATCTTTAAAAGATGAAATAAAATTCATAGTTCACCAGATTACAAAATCCCTGACATTTACAAACTGTTTATTTTCCAAACCAACTATATTTATGATGAATCAACTTAATAACCTCTTTCTCTGCCATTGAGCAAGGCGGATTAGGACATGTTTAGGGTATGCACACAATGTCTTCACGATAGTTGTGATGATAATACGTACCGCAGATAGTATTTTTTGCAAGAGTAAACATTATTACAAACTAATTATATTACCAATCATTTCTAGACACGCCTTTTAAAATTGCATAAATGAGTTTGGTTAAGCCTCTGACGATCTAATTAAAGACAGTTGGAGATGGCTAGAATTGAAGGAGCTCTGGATCATTTGTGTGTACGTGGGAGCTACAACACAAACTGGCAAGCAAACAACCCAATAGCGTGCCTGATTTATTCATTTTAGTGAAACCGCAAACGGGTTAAGGAAGAACTGATAAAGTAATGTATGAACATGATACAAAATTAGTTTTGACTGATAATGACTTCTTTTAGCAATATTGAGTGATTTTGAATTGTAAAATACAATTTGGTGCGTGTGTGTGACAAAATTGGTTTGTTAATAGATTATATTCTTCTACAGTTATATGACGTGAAAGGAGTAAAGCACTACTTTTGAATACGGATTAATTTCTTATATCCCTTTTTTCATCATTAATTTCATATATAACCAAATTACAACATTTAAATGTATGATGTTATAACAACCCAAGAATTTTCATCAACCTATTTTACTATGATCACAATTGTACGGAGAAATTTTCCGCTTTATTACATTACTTGCATTGTCAATATCTCAATATATAATGTAATTTACATAACTAAAGTAGACGAGCTCACACAACCTATCTATGGCAATCCTATCTTCATATATGTCAAGCAAACATCATAACATGTCAAGGACCGGGCATAAGATGAACCAAATATGCTTATAGACATTACTAAAGAGTTACTAAGTCACTAGTCTCATAAATCTAAGATTTGCATTCATCAATAACCTCGTACGCTTACCCTCTTGCCCTACTTGAGTTTTACAAGTTGGTCAACCTCTGTAATAAGTGGGAGGTCAAGTTGGAACTTATCTTATTAGTAATTACTTGGGGTAGTTTAATTCTCTTAAAAATTAAATTAACAATACTAAATATTTGAACTTTTTCTATTTGTAATGACAACCTCGGCAGCTAACAATTTCGGCTTCTACAGGCTTCTTCGAGAAGCAAAAACTACTGAACCACAACCTTAATTGATTGGTATCGACAACTTAGGATTGTACTATCAATTGAGGATAAGTTGAATTACCTAGAGCAGCCACTTCCTCCTGCTCCTGTAGCACCTGCAGGTCAGCAAGTTGCTCCTGAAATCCTTGCAGCTCATACTGCTTGGGTAAAAGGATCAAAAGAGATTGCTAGACTCATGCTCATACCATGATCCAGAAATCCAACGAAGATCTGAGAAAAACCTCCTATGCTTAATTACATAGCACAGGAGTAAGACTCTAATCGCTCAACAAGCTGAACAGGAAGCTTCCTTCAGAGCTTGAAAAATCTGAAGATAAACAAACTAACGCGAAATTTTCCACTCTAGCAAACAGGAAGAAGGGCAGTCAGTTTACTCCGTAGTTCTGAAAATGAAGTTTCTATATGCTAACCTAGAGCGTTTGGGGCACCCCGCAGGACACTGGCCTTGTGTGAGTTCTGATTTTAATCGTTCTACCAAGATATTTGATAGGTGTGGCATAGTATAATATGAGTGCATAGCGGTGCAAGACAGTTTAACGAGTTGCTTCTATTGCTAAAGCTCATAGAACATATACACGCTAACTCGAGCTAAAAAACAACGCTCGCTGCTCTGCTATGCTATTCGAGCGGGTAGAGTCCAAAAGTAAAAAAGCTAAAAACCGCCAACCCCAAATGCTGCCAGGAACAAAACCAAGGAATGGGAAAAATAAGCACGATTATGCTCCCAAGCCCAAAGAGTCCCCCTCACCCAAGAGGAAGACCCGCAAAGACTCATTCTGTCATAAGTTAAGACAGGACAATTGAAGAGGAACGTCCTCAGTAGTTTTAGTCTGAAGTTGCTGAAGAAGAAAAAGAACGCATATAGAACTACACAGCCTCTAGAGCTGGTGGTTCAGGTATCTTTTACCTATAGAACTCAATACTTTCCATAATAGATCATACGGATCTATACACTGTTGTGGTACTCATATTTGTAATACAACGCAGGGTCTAAGGGCAAGTAGGAAACTAAAGCGGGCTCTTAGCTTGTACGTAGGCAATGGTCAACGAGAAGCTGTTGAAGCAATTGCATTTTTTATTTATGTCCTCCCGATGATTAGAGATTGTTTTGAAACAATGTCCATTATGCCACCCTCTATTACAAGAGGAAGTAATTTTTGTTTTCCGTTGTACTAATAACGGTTTTTATTAATCGCTTCGTGAATAATAACCATTCAAGTTTCTAGAAATAACATGTTTAGGCTATCCCCAAGCGAATGGTAGATTTTAAAATTGACTTGTCTAATCTTATTGTCAAATAAAGTTCTATATATAATTGTAACAACAAAAAGCCAGCCTAGACTTAGGACTTTGCTCTCTTGTGGCAATTGTCGGTCTTAGACTCATTAGCAAGAATTAGCATTGAAAAGTTTGGAACACGAGGGACTTCTCCATTCAACTGACTTAGGGCTTTTGAAAAACGTCCCTTGTATGTCTAAAGAATGGCAAGGAAACCTTACACAGAAAGTAACCATCCAAGGTAGAAGAGGGCCAAAGACTTACTTGGACTAATACACTCAGAGCGAAACCGATGTACAGTGGCCTATTCTAAGATCATGTCAGACAAGCAGCAAGCTAGACCTGACGGCACTTTCACGTGACGATCTTTAGTGGTTACGCTTATGTTTACTTGTTAAAGCATAAAATGAAGTGGTTTGAAACTTTTCAAATTATTTATCAAAAGGAAGTAGAAAATCAACTACGGCAAGACCATAACATCGCTACGATTCTGAATCGAACGGAGCGAACATTTGAGTCAAGATTTGTGATCATTTGAAGACATGATATCGCTTATCGTACCCTCCTTACACTCCACAATATACAATTGGTGTGTTGGAGAGGAGAAACAGAACCCTACTAATATTGTTTCGAAACTATGATGAGTCAAACAACTCTTCTAAATTCTTTTGGATTATGCTCCTTGATACTCACTGCACGTAATTGTTCAATATGGTTTTCCAACTAAGAAGGTTTGAAAAGACACCATACGAATATGCATGGGCAAGCCCTAAGTTGTCTTACGTAAAAGTCAGGTGTGAGGCTACTTGTTAAGCGAGATACTCTTACCAAGCCTGACAAGTTAGAACCCAGGTCCTATAAGTGTATCTTCAAAGGATACCCACGAGGAAACAATGGAAATTCTTTCTACTACCTACCCCGAGAACAAAGTCCTTGTTGCTCGGAATCTGAATTACCTAGAAATAGTCTTATAACTCAAGAAGCAAGTGGGAGTCTAGAAGATCTTGAAATTATTCAAGAAGAAGATACGCATCCTTCTATAGACACTAAATCTTAAAATCAGGAAAGAGGATGAATCTAAAATGGATGAACCTCAAAGTTGACATCATATCCATTCATAGTCCACAAGGACAACGACGTCCTATCAAATCGTATGTTTATACATCTGATGCCGAGGAACATGAGGAGGGATCCGATGAACCCGGCTAACTATAAAACTGCCATTTTAACCTGAGTCTAATAAATGGCTTAATGTTATGAATGTGGAAATGCAATCCATGAAAGACAACAAAGTTTGGGTCTTAGTTGAACTTCCTCCTAATGGCAAAACCATTGGTAGCAAGTGGCTCTTTAAGAAAAAGGCCGACATGGATGGAGCTGTACACACCTATAAAGCTCGTCTTGTGGCGAAGGGCTATACTCAAACCTCAGGGATTTATTATGAGGAAACCTTCTCTCCTGTTGCATACGTTAGAGCTATTAGGATTCTATAGCCATAGCCCGCGTACCTATGACTAAGAATTTGGCTAAATGATGTCAAAACTAGCTTTCCATCAATGAATATCCTCAATGAAGAGGTTTACCAACAAAAGGAACACATACAATAAAAAAACATAACAAAATAAATCACCAACAAAAAAAAAAATAAACAAAAAAAAAACAAATAAAAAAAAAATAGAAAAAAATAAAAAGAAACAAAAAGAACAAAAAAAAAAAAAATAATAAAAATACATGGGAGCACGTAAAACCG
The DNA here is from genome assembly GCA_026074375.1 of Tanacetum coccineum. Taxonomy (NCBI): domain Eukaryota; kingdom Viridiplantae; phylum Streptophyta; class Magnoliopsida; order Asterales; family Asteraceae; genus Tanacetum; species Tanacetum coccineum. The sequence continues at coordinate 5,792 of BQNB010115002.1, forward strand.
AAGGTTTTTGGTCAATCAAAAATATCCAAACGCGATATGCAAGCTGAAGCGTTCCTTTTATGGCTTAACAAGCACTCAGGACATCATAGGCATTCTTTCACTCTTCTCACTCGACTATACGACTAGCGCAGAGCAAAAAGCACATCTGTCAGTAGATAATTCTACTTATACACACAAAGGGCACCTCCAGTGCGCGTATATGAAGCCTTGACACAATTCTTTAGCGAAGCGCGCGTCACACAGATACAGACACTTACTATCTACACTCCTTTTTGACCATATCTGCAACGATCAGCGATCACAGAGACTCAGACGCATCTCGAACATATTAATCAGAGTGCCATCAGCTCTCAATCTACAACATGCAAGCATGACAGAACATCTACACGCGCATATGCGAACACACTTGAGATCTCTGTGCACACACTCTAGACATGTCACTGTAAGGGAAGCAGTAGTCAGTATATTCTGGGAATCATTTGACGTCTATCTTACAGTAGCTACAACAGACCGACATCCATGTTGAGACTACAGGCTTTAGCGTTGTCAATAGAGTGCTTTAGAGACAATAGGTGAAAATCTGGATGTCGCGGTATGTAGCCTATCTCTCTCAGACCATGGAGAGAGTACCGCGATATCTGAGTAGGAGATCAGCGTGCTTCCAAGTAAGCGCTAAGGACATTGCACACATGGAACATAGTCACTCTGCGGGTGACTGGTGAGTGAGCGATCGACAGGCGCTGTTAGATCCAGCTCCATAGCTCTCAAGTAGAACACTAGTTCGATTGTGAACAACTTCATATGTGACAACATGACGCGATATCTAGCAGACATGGACATGGCTCGATTGCGGCTCTAGTTTACGCTAGGTTAGAGGGTGGCATCTAAGTCACTTCAGACGAATGTGCTATATTGATAGTTCTGTCACACATAATGCGGATAATTCACTTTAATTCACATCCTCATCTCGAGTGAGCATGTACGATACGTAGTCACGGAATCAACTTTTGGCGCATGGGATTGGAGACACATTCTCATCCTAGTGAGATTGCTGCTTATAGAGGGATCTGGATGGAGTGACTCTGACTTGCACATGTCATCTATCGTCAGAGCGTTGTGACTGATTAGCGATGGAAGTTCGGAGAGCGTCTCTGTTAGATCACACACTGACTATGAGTGTAGACTTTGGAGTGCTATCACATGTCACGTGATAGAATGCACTGATTGTAAGATAGAGATGATACACTCGCGTTCATCCTATCAATTCAGCAGCTCTAATTTTAGAAGTGTGATCGCATTGAGTGGAGGTGGTAATATTGGAGATGTAGTGTTTGCGTGGGATCTCTTAGTGTGAGTAGTTATTTGAGTAGGTGAAGCAGATAGGTCTGTGATAGGTTTAATAGGAGGGAGGTGTGGTGATTGGACTCTACACGCTCTCTATCTGGCATGTAGAGATACTCGTGAGGCATGGTCAGTGCGAGGTAGAGAGTCGTTTGGAGAGATGAGGGTCGAAGGAGTGTCGATAGAGATTGTTTGTGGATGGTGTTTGACAATCAGTTTCTGTATCATTGTGTACAGATCTGAGTACAGTGTGGTGGAGAGTTGGTATGGAGATCGTGAGCACAGAAGGTGACATTAGGACAACATACAACCTAGTAGACTCTCTCTCTCAAGAGGAGAGATTGTCTATGGGGTGTTTTTACTGACTCTTTTAGGATTATTGTCTGTCTGACTTAGATATATAGGCGACAGCAGTTACAGGGTACATTAGTCTGAAGCGCATCCCACTTGGGGTGCTGCAAGGGTCTACAGTAAGTGGTGAGATACGATGGTCACTCTTTAGATGCACTGGCAGTCTCTAGAATACACGGTTTGAACGGATTAGAGATGAGGTATATGGAGGATGATATGTAGAGGGACTGGGGGGGGGTCTAGGTGGTGATATTGATACTTCTCTACAGTATGGAACAGAAAGATCAACAATTTGTATTAGGTGAGTGAGAAGGTATAGACATGTATTAGTAGAGGGGATCTGAGGTAGACACATGAGAGTACGAGGAGTGGGGTTAAGGTCTTACTGACAACACTATCTAGCAGTCTGATTGTTGGTTGGGATTGGAAGGTAGTACGACTATGAGAGAAGTGTCTGAATCTAAGTTAGAATGAATGCACACACGCTATCTATCTCACGATGTTAGGTGAGTCTTACAGTAGAGAGCAGTAGTGGGTGGAGCGAACTTACTCTCTCGACATCAAGGAGAGTTGGCGAGAACACGGTCTGTGAGTCTGATGAGAGTTTGTATTAGATGGTTGGTGGGGTTATGGATGTTTTGATTTGGGGGGTTAATGTGATGGGATGTGGGTTTGAAGGGTTGGTGGATGAAAATCAGGGTAGAGGATGCACAGGACGCGCGTAGCACACACACAATACAAGAGCACACACATCTTGGATGGGTTGCGGTGTTAGATGTGGTACGAATGCTTCTGTATTGGAGATGTGTGGAGAAGTAGTGGGGGTATAGGTTGAGGCGTGAGGGGGGGATAGCTAGGAGGTGGTGGGTTGGGACACACGACACAGAGGGGAGGGGAATTGAACTGTGAGGGGTAGATATTGTGAGGGTGAGGTTCACACAGGACACCTCTAGTAAGTAATAGTGAGTTAGTGACTGACATATAGAGAGTATCGTTATACTACAAGGGAGGCACTGGATCTGTTCTCTAGACAAGAGCTCACGGACGACTTTATATGTCTGTGTGTGTAGTGTCAGTGAGTGAGTGTGTACGAGAGACGCACACGAGTGTATGATTATATCTTGTAGGTGCTGAGCGGTGAGTGTACAGGTAGCGATGTGGGTTTAGTGTTGTTGTTTAGACTCATGAGAGAGCTAGATCGGGAGAATACTTTTAGTGTGCACAATGAGTTAGGTGACTGACGTCGTAGGACTTTGGGTGGGTGTTTTAGTGTAGATGTAGGTCTGGGGATGTGTCTGCGCTATGGGGTGATTACGTCTTGAGACATGCTAGACTCATATTAGGATATTGCATTCTGTCATACTTGTCTTCTCTTATGAGTTCGCAGTTCATACGTCTTCAGACACGGATGCGAGATCTTATATGAGGAGTTGAACACACACGATTGTGTGGCGGCAGGGTTATGCGAGCATACTACATACGCGAGAAGTTGCAACAGTGTTATGGAGGTAGAGTCAGGGCAGAGGAGTGGCGGCGGTTTACATTTTTTTTAATAGTGGGTAGGTAGCGCACACACTCTGAGGTCTTCGAGTTAGTACATCACTGTGAGTGTCTGTCTATACTAGTGCACACTAGGACAAAGTGAGGATGGGATATGATAGGGTTAGATCGGATACGACTTCAGAGTGTTTATATTAAGGATTCTAGCATGGATGAGTCTCTTTTAGATGATTCTGACGAGTGGTGAGAGGAAGTTGAATGTATGACACACAGGGTAGTGGCTGAGAGATGTCACTGGGATGAATGTGAGAGAGAGTGCGAGTTCTTATTATGAGGAGTTAGACCTATGTCTATGTGGCGATGATAGATCTCTAGGAGAGTGTACACTCACGTTGGGTTCACTGATATATATCTCATGGTTAGGGGTGGGTATGACTAGATGGTTTGAACAGTAGACACAGTCACACACTAGCAGATGGTGTGCAGATGATATCTTCATTGATCAGAGGTATGAGTAGGGGAGAGGAGGAGGGGGATGAGTGACGAGAGTGTTGGTTAGGTGAACAGTAATGATAGGGTATTGGAGGATGTTGAGTAGTTGTATAGGTCACTGGAGTGTTAGTTTGACACTCTAGATGAACACATTGTGGATGGGGTGTACATAGGGTGGTATTGCTATCGTAGGAGTGGGGTATATATGAAGTGTTGTGCAGGATCGAGATGGGTGAGATAGGGGAGACATCTCAGACTGGGTTGGTTAGCTCTATAGACATTACAGTGATTAGAGTCTCTGTAGTGATAGTAGAGTATTGCACAGCGCAGGAGTAGGTGTGGTCATAAGAGTGAGTGACATAGAAATGGGAAAGACTCTGTTATGAGGAATAGAGGGAGCGGTCTCACAGTTACGGAGTCTAGGCACAATTTACTCAACTACAGAACGTAACTGTAACGTGGATAAGAGAGTACTAGCGTTTGATGAGTGGCTTCAGGAGGAGCGTGGACACCAGAAGGGAGCAGATAAGGCAGTGTTGGGTCGACGTGACATCATGATAACATAGTGACTGATGGGTGACGGGACTGGTTGGATGTGGGACTGTCTGTAAAGTCTCTTTGATAACGTATCTCTCTAGGTGAGAGTGATAGTGGATATAATACTGGTAGAGACACGAGGTGTATGTGGAGGTGTCAGTACAGCCATGGTGGATCCATGTGTGTGTGGAGGTGACAGACGTAGAAAGGATAGAGGTGACAGAGATCAGAGTGTCTTAGATATGGGGTATGATGAGATATGCGAAAATGGAGAGATTGTTGTCTATGTAAGCACAGGTCTGGATTGTGGTGAGATAATCGCATGGATGAGAGACAATAGGAACGATAGGACTGTGTGTGAAGTGGGGGGACATTATTATGCTGCGAGAGTATGTGAGACTTAAGCAGTGATAGCTGGAAACATATCACTTTGTGGACACAACGAGTGGTATAGTCATAGATAGTATTGTGTTGTAACACATTACGGCAGTTTCTTTCTAACAGTAGTATTACGCGGTGATTGAGGGTCAGAGTGGGTGGTATGTAGTAGCGGTAAGTGTAGGTGGGAGAACAGAGTAATGATCTAAAACACGAGTGTTGATAGGCGTACAGGGCACAGGAGGGGGGGGCGTGGAGAGATGGATGAGGTGAGGGGAATTCAAACAGTTGATGGACAGACCTGTGCATCAAGTGAGAGAAGCACTAGGGACTGTACAGTGGGGTGGTGATATATGTGGAGGGGTGTACAGAGAGTAGAGTAGAGTATGTGACATAAGAGATGGTCATGCAACTATTGGACACGAGTATGTGATAGGAGTAGGTGTGCGAGTGAGGGAGACTAGGTGGGGGGAGGTGTCAGGGATACAGTGTAGTTGTAGACGAAACGCATGTGTATCGAGACAGCGTTGTGATGGGATGTGAGCTAACTCTAGACAGATAGGGAGGGTGTAGTGATAGACATGGAGTGGTTCATGGTGGCAGTATAGGTGAGCGGAGAGGAGAGATTGGGTATGAGTGGTGAAGGTATTACACAATTGACGCATGTTGTGGGGGGACGGAGACATTATAGGCTTAGTTAGAGGGAGAATACTGAGCGTGGGGGGTATATGAAAGGAGAGAGTCGTGATGGTAGTGTGTGATAGTGATGTGGAGGTGGATTCATCGGTCGGACTAGTTAGATAGCGAGATGTAATACACGAAAGATATACGAGGTGATTGTTAGCGATGGGTTAGGAAGGAGCCACTCCAGTTAGACATATGGTGAAAGGTAGGGGCACTTGTGAATATATACACACAAGAATGTGTGAAGATACTAGTGGTGGTTGTGATAAGAGTTCAGTCTATTTAGTTGTGGGTGTGGAGACATCTCTACTTGGGTATAGAGATTATTTAGCATATGAACATTACACACTAGAAAGGGAGGCGTGTAGATACAGGTTTTTGAGGGTTATAGTTTACAACTTGGGGTTTGAGATCATGCGCACATACTAATAGAGAGGTCGGAGCAGTGGGGAGTAGTAGGTGGTTGACGAGAGTGGACGGATAGAGTGGAACAGTGCGTTGTCTGTTGTAGAGAGTGATACACACAGACAGAGGCACACACAGACGGAGATTGTAACAAGAAGTGTTAGTCAACAACGATCTTGCTAGTGAGCACACAACACAGAATAGAACACTGGATGGAGTCCGAGTAGAAGTGGACACACACACGGAGGTGTGTATTGAGTCTTACATAGACACTACATTTCGGACATGATGTGTGTATGGGGAAGACATTCTCAAGATGTTGAGTGTATCAAGTTTCAACATGATCACACTAGGACACAAGTCAGGTTACAGTGAGTTATAGGTGAGTAGGAGACAGAGTTAGGGGGGAGAGAGTGAAGATTGAGAAGGGGAGTGTTTGACAGGCAGGCACGACAGCACACAAGTTCAGGACAGAGGTTATATAGCAGTGTAGAGATTATGAGGTAAGGTAGTTTTTGAGAGTTCTCTCTGACAAGTGAGGAAGTGACTCTGGGATGAGATGCGAGGGGAGACGAGTATAGTGATAGAGAGATATTTGCGTCATGGATCACGTCAGTTGACACGCAATTCAGTGTTTTTATAGATATAAGGTACTATACACACAGTAGAACTCTGTCTTCTGATCAGTGAGTGAGAATCTGTGTCTGGTGACACTTTAGACTAGAATTCTCTCTAATAAGGACTATCATCACTCTTTGAGAGAGGTGAGGATAACAGACAGTCTACGAGAGATGTGGGGAGATCTGATAGGAGAGAGCTTATATGACTGTGCGGCGTTCAGGATTTCTGTAGTGAGAACATTTTGTAGTCTAAGTGCACTGAGTGTGACATACAGGAGATGTCTAGTGTGGACTTCATTTAGACACAAAGAGCGTATGCTGTATATAGATATTGATGGACAAATTAGTCACACCTCATACGTAGTGTGCGAGTGGGTGGGTTGTCACACACAAACACACTGTCTGTCTTCTAGACGGCGGACTAGCACGTTGTTGTAGATAGTGTGTGCTTATTGATTAGTAGAGAACACACAAGTATGAGTGTTGGTAGAGAGAGATGCATCTAGTGAGTTGTCAGTCGATATAGAGTGATGTGTAGAGTAGAGGTAGGATATGTTCTAGAGCTATGGTTCTCTTGTATCCTGTAGAGTAAGGAAGGAGAGAGATTTGGTATGGTAGATCACGTGGTGAGGGCGCACACACGCACGTATATATGTTAGTCTACTGGACTCTTCTGTATGGTACGAGGTCTCTACATTCCAGATGTTATCAAGCGTGCTCATCAATATGTGGTAAAGACTATGTTAGTGTCAGTGGCTACAGCAGGAGCACGTTTAACAGCATGACTTAGTTAGTTCTGGTTTTATGGGGAGTGGTGGAGAGTGTTGGGGTAGCGCGGTGTGAAGGGTGGATGTATGTGAGGTACACATGGTTAGGATGAATGCAAGAGATTCATGGAGGCAGCATGTCATACGTAATGTAGACTAGATTACATACACATACACTCTCATGAACATGTTCACGATACGAGGCTTGATGCGGAGAGTCTGATGGAAGAATAGTCTACTGGAGTGTACAACATATTATGCTGGAGGCGAGTATTGGTCTCTAACTACGTCTTGACTCTGGTCTTCATTAGTCACTGTCAAATGTAGAGCACTGTGTGACACACAGATACTTTCTAGAGGTGGTGCACGGTAGTGAGAGTGTTGTAGATTGAATTAGTAGCAGGGGAGAGACACACACGTGAGGTCTCGGATTCGAACACTCATGTCATGGAATTGCACGGAGGTGTGAACTCCACGAGAAGGTATTCTTATCAAGCGTTCACGATAAGAGGTAGATACACGAGAGGGGTAGGGAGAGAGATTATCTAGGAGAGTAGGGACGAGTGTTCAGTCTTTTAGTACAGAGAGGCATGGACGGCGTCTTCATAGGTGGCTCTCTTAGCGCATTGTCTCTCTTGTGATGAGTCAAGTGACCTAGTAGAGGAGGGGATTGCACAGTCACTCTAGATGACACTACACTGGGATTCGTGTCAGAGCAGGTATATGAGACAGATGACATGAGTTACGAGTGAGCGTGTGCTGGTTGCACAATTTATATGGAGACTCTCTCTCTCGATATCTCTCTTTCTGGTTGAGACTCACAGTGGTCTGTAGCGTAGATTACAGGATTATATTGGATCGCACACATAAGAGCAATCGTTGGAGTTAGTTCTATAGCACGAAAGGCTAGCTATTGCGATGTAGTAGTATTAGTACTCTTCTGTAGATAGACTCTCATGAGAGAGAAGAGGTATAGTTCGGTAGCAGGTCTCTATGATCAGATGAGTGACCAGAGATTGTGTCACATTGGTCGTTGGTCTGTGGCATATGTCTTTCTGTTCTTGTGGTAGAGCGTAGAGAACTACATATCTACGGACGAGGTTAGGGACTTCTAATGTCTAGTTGATCTACTATCACATATAGATGAGGCATCTTTCAACTGGGAAGTATATGGCGTTGCACACTACTGTCTTACAGAAGTATTTATAATGTTGCACGTCACACATTCTCTCTTACGTCCATTATTGAAGTGTTGGTTATACAATGAGAGGTGCTCTTTTTCTAGGTGTGAGACATTTAAGAAACTTCACTGTGGAGGAACTGAGGAGGCGGTTACTGGAGACACCATAGAATTCACTGATATACACAGATGCGATCTGATAGGAAGTTTATATATTTGAGGAGCACTACTGTTCTGGTCTTTGGGAGTACGTTGAGAGATGCTCTTGGATCTTCAGTCAGTTCAGTATGGAGGCGGCAGGGATTCTCTCATTCTTCTATGACTGTTTATAGTACTGTACATTATTATAGTATGAGATATACAGTATATATTGTCAAGGATTAGTGTGAGCTGAGAGAGATAGACACTATGAGTAACACACATTTGTGATTTAGCGAGCTGGGTGTACACATCTGATCACGTCTCAGGTCTTGTTGATGTACTTGACTGTAACTTGTGTAAAGAGTGTCATCTATATCTTATACGCATGTACTTGAGAGAGCGACACAGGGAATGTATGACCATAGTGGATAGTAGAGGGGGGATGCAGAAGGGTTGTAGTTCACGGTTACACACATAGGGAGAGAGAGATATAAGAGGCGCTAGATGGGGCAGCGTGTATTGTGTGATTAGATGAGGGATAGTGTGAGAACATAAAAGAATGATTTTATTAGTAGTGTAAGTTGGTAGTGAAGTTGGATCTATGGAAAATTCAAGGTGTGTATTGTTGGAATTTAGGAATTGAATTAGATGTTATTGTGTGTAGAAGAAGTTAATTTGGGAGTGTGGAATTGAGGAAGTTGAATAATTTGGGTAGATGGGGATGGGTAGGGGAGGTGGTGATGGGTGGAGTGTGATTAAGAAAATTTTGGTGGGGAGGTGTTGGAGGATAGGATGTGGGGTTGTGGGTGTGGTATGAGTAAGTGATTGTTGGATGTTTAAGAGAAGGGTAGGTGGATATGGGGGGTGTTAAAAGTGGGGTGAAGGAGGGGGTATTTAGAGGGGTATGTAGAGGGGTGAGGTGTATTGGGTGGTAGGGATTTTATGTTTTGAAGGAGGTTTAATGTTGTATTGGGGGGGGTATTTGTGTGTAGTCTGAATTAAGTGAAATGAGTAGGGAGTTGGTATGGTGGAATTTGGAAAGATGTGATGGGTAATGTGATAGGTAGGGGGTTTAGATTTGTGGGGTTTATAAGTGATTGGGTATGAATGGGGGGGTGAATTAGTTAAATTATATAGTGTGGGGTTTGGGGTTATGGGGTGTATGGGGATTGGTAAGTATAAGTGGGAGGGAAAGTGTGATAGACAGAGGTTTGTGTGTGTTTTATATCTTGGGAGGGTGTGAGTGTATAGTGGATGGTGGAATTAGTTAGGATTAATTATTGTTATGAGTAGTTGATTAATTTATGTATTTATTAGTTTATATGTTAATGTGTTGTATAGGGGGAGTTCTTGTGTTGGGGGGTGTGAGGGGAGGATTGGTGGTATTTGTTAGGTTTGTATGTTAGGTAAATTTTGATGTTATTTGTTAATTGGGATGTTTTTAGGGGGGGGGGGGGGTATCTGGTGTGAATAGTGGTAGGGGTGGATTAGGGGTGTGATTTAAGTGGTTGGGATAGATTAATGGGGGTAGGGGGTGATGGGGGTGAGATTGGGAGGGTATTGTGTAATAGGTGGGATGGGTAGAGTTGGTGGAGTTTTTAGGGGTAGTGATTATATTTGGGTGGTTAGTGTGATGGGGTAAGAATGATTTTAGAGGAGCGTGTGTGGTTTGGATTGTGGTTAGGTTAGGGGGTTATTTATTTATAGAGGGGGGGAGGGGGAGTGAGGTGGTGTTTGTGGGGGAATGGTGGGTTTAAATTTGTTATGAGGAAGATGAGTTGGGGTTTTCTTGGTGGGGGTTATGTGGGGGTGATTAGAAATTGGGGTGTTGTTTTATTGATTATAATTTTAGTGTTAATATGAGACAGGTAGTGAATGATTTGAAAAGGAATATTATGAATATGTAATTGTTAGGTTTCTGTGTCTGTTAATGGATGATTTTTATGTTTGTTAGGTGGGGTGGGGTATTTAGTGTTGTGTTGTGAAAGATGATATTATAAAATAAACTGTAATTGCAGTGAGTTGTATTGGAGAGAGGGTTCTCTCAGGCTATCTATTTAATGAGATGTTAGTGTAGAGGGAGATAGAGTGGTGGGTAATATGGTCATCACATCCGACCTACGCTTGATGTGTGATGTGGTCTTAGCAAGGTGATGTCTTAGAGTTATGTGTGTGGTGGCAAAAAGGGTGGAGATGAGGGAGTATTAGTTGTAGGGTGGGGTTTGGAGTATGTATTATTTGGGTGGAGTTGTGGCATGTGTCGAAGTAGAATGATAATGTTAAGTGTAGAAATAATTAGATGGTGGTGTAGAGTGATGAAGAGTGTAATAAAGAATTGTAGTTGTAGTTTAAGATGTGGAGGTGTGAAGGCTTTATAGAGGTAATAGTTGTGAGTTATTGGAAGATGAGGAGGAAGATTATTTGTGAGTTGGATGTAAAGGTTGATTTATGGGGGTGGGGGTGATAAGAGAAGATGGGTGTAGAGGTAAAAATATATGTTTGGGGGTTTGTGGTTTTGGAGTTTGTTGTAGTGAGGTTTATGATGGTGGGAGGTATTTGATTTGTGCTGTGGGTTGGTAGGTTTTTTATATTTATGATAAATATGAGGGTGTTTTGTTTTGTGTATGGGGGGGGTGTGTTGGTATTAGTATGTTTGGGTAGTTAGTTTGTAGTGTTAGATTGTTTTGAAGGTAGATGTGTAGATTAGGATTTGTCATGATGGGGTGGGATTTGGTGTTGTGGGAAGGATGTTATATTAATGTTGTGACGTGAGTGTTATTTGATGGAGTTGTATTGAATGGAGAGGATAATTTATGAGATGGTGGTGAGGTTGGATTGAGTATAATATGTTGATTATATTTAGAGGTGTTGTGGGTGTGAGGGTGAAGTGAATGGGGTGGGGGGGGTGTTTGTATTTATAGGGATTTGAGTGGTAGTGGGTATTGTTGTTATTGGGTGGGTGTTTGGGATTAGAAGGGAGGTGAGGTTGGGGGAATTATTGTGAGAGAGGAGATGATGAAGGGAATAATTAGGTATGATGGTAGAAGGAGGGTGATGTTTAAGATTAGGAGGGTTTTTGGATCTTTTGTTTGATGGGATAGAGGTCTCTCTAATGTGGTTGATGATATGGAGAGGGTGTTGAGTGTGTTTGTGATGGAGGTGGTAGAGGGTTAGGGGGGTGTTTGTTGAAGAAATATTGGTATGATTAAGAGGTTTATCAGAATGTATATTAAGGTTGAGGAATTAATGATTATAGGTGGTTGGGTGGGATGGTAAGGTGATGAGTTCTTGGTCTAAATCGAGGTTTATTGCGGATCTATAGTGTAGTGGTTAAATTAATTTATAAAGGTATAGTAGGGTTCTTGAAGGTGATTTTTATGTTTAGTGTCTTAGCATCTGGTGAGTAGTAAGGGGGTTAAGTGAGTAGGATCTTGGGTATTGGTGATTGTAAGATGGAGAGGGGGTGAGTAGGTTTATGTGGGAGGGGTGAATAGGGGGAAGGTTTTTTATTTGTGGTATGTTGAGTTAAGGGTAGGGTAAGTGTGAAAGGAGGGTTGGATGTCACATCTATTCTCTACTATATCTCTATCTCTACTATGTACAATTGATTTGATAGGTAAGTTGGTGTTTAGAGGTTAAGTTGTGGGAAAGAGGTTAGTGTGTTTTTGGGGGGTTGTATTGGGGTATAGGGGTTTGTTTGTAGGTTTAGTATGGTTTGGAATTTGTTGGTTTGGAAAGTCAGGTGAAATTTAAGGGTATTTGGAATCTGTATAGTGTTTTGGAGAAATGATGTGGTAAGTTTGTGGGTTTTTGGGTAGAAAGAGTTGAAGAGTTAGGTGTGATTAATATTATGTGAAATTTGTTTGATGTGTTAGTTTTAAGTTGTCTTGTGCAGGAGGATTTTAGTTGTGAGTTTATTTGAGGGTGTGTGGGTTATATGATGATTATTATTAAGATTTGTTTATGTTATTGTTATTTGATTATTGTTATAATAACATGACATATTTATTTTGATTGTTTAAGGAATGTATGTGTAGGAGTAATTGGTGTAGTTTGATTCACAGTGAGATTTTTGGTATAAAGGATGATATGTGAAGGATAGGATTGGAGTTAGGGATTATTGTGTCTCTGGGGATCTTAGGTGAATCTATTTAATTTTGTAAGAGGGGGGAGTAGTTTTATTTTAATTATTTATGTTGAGGTTAGGGTTAGGATAGGTGTTTCTGTCTCTATTGTATGTTTGAGTTGATGGAGATTTTGATTTTATTCTATGGAATATGGTTTTTATTGTAAGGGAATGTGTAAGGTTTGGGAGGACAATTCTATGTGATGAGGGAGTTAAAGTGTTTATTAGATATGTGTGATTAGATGATGATTTGAGAGGATTAGAGTTTTAAAATTGATGATTGATTATTGAAAGAGAGGAGGGGTAGGTTAATATGTGTTTATGTATTTGTGATTAGAAGGGGGGAGATGTGGGGTTTGATTGGGTTTGGTGAATGTTTTCTATTTGTGTGGTGGAAGGTAATGATGGGGTGAGGTGTTGTTATTTTAAGTATGGTGGGGGATTGGAGTGAGTGTGTGGTGGGGATTTAAGTTTTTAAGAAGATGTAAGGGATTATGTTTGGGGATGAAAGTAATGTTGAGGGATTGATTATGAATTGTGGTATTAAAGGAATGGTGAAGTGATTGGGGAGTAGATGGAATGTGATGGGGGTGTTGAGGTGGGTTTCTGGGTGTTGATGAGGTATGGGTTTGTTGGTGGATAGGATGATGGGGTTGTTGTTTGGTTTTTGAGAGGTTAGTGTTTGGTAGTTTGGAGATGGTATTTGGGTATATAGTGAGGTGGGTTGTAGTTTGGCTGTTGTTGTGAGGTTGTTGTAATGTAGGTATTTATAGTGGAAGTATTTGGAAAAAAATGATTTATTATATTTTTCGTTGGTGGTTGTTGATGGATAACCTTTGATACAAACAAGTTCTTCTCATTATCTGAACTTCTTACCTTCATATCTGTTCATATTCCAAAGCGGTATCTCACGTGATTAGCATCTCTCTTACAATATCTCATAATCATATCCTTGAGACAATTTACTACATTATCCATATCCTCCCGTATTCTAAAATTTCTGTTATATTTTCAAACATGATAACTAGAAACACACAGAATTCTATACAATGTCAAATGATTTCAACCTAGGTATGAATATTTTTACAAAGACTTGTGATAGCTTCTTATTCGATGTTATCTCTTCACAAAAGTTAATGATTAACTATTCTTTAACGATCACAGTCAGCACAGCAGAACATTAGGCCCATAAACCCACAGGATTCGTAAATCAAATTATTTTCATCCAACCAGGTTCTATCAGGATCGTGAGAAATTAAATTGGCTGTCATCAAAGGTGTAGTCTTGGAAATAAGTAGACGTGTGAAAGGAAGTAATTATAATTATGGTGTACAACATAATTATAAATGCATCACACACGTGGACTTGTGACCTTGATTAACCTAACATAAAAATCAAATTCATGCCCAGTACCTACATCTATTCACTATAACTTTCAATTAAATCTCGGGATGAGATTTCTGTAAGGGGTGGAGACTATAACAACCCAAGAATTTTCATCAACCTATTTTACTATAATCACAATTGTACAGGGAAATTTTTCGCTTTATTACATTACTTGCATTGTCAATATCTCAATATATAATATAATTTACATAACTAAAGTAGACGAGCTCACGCAACCTATCTATGGCAATCCTATCTTCATATATGTCAAGCAAACATCATAACATGTCAAGTCAATATCATCATATCCTTTTTACAAAGTACATTATTCCTATAATGTACCATTCGCAACGTTATATCAAAACGGCCTTTAAACCATTATCATATACCTCTAAACCCTAAATTCCATGAAGGGTTAATATCTAAAGTAAATGTAACATTTTGAAAAAATATAAAATCATGTTTAAAACCTTACAAGACATAACTTTAATTAACGCTTCTCGTGCTTAACATTTCCAGATATTGATTAAAACGCTTAAAACCGATTATATCGTATCACAATACTAGGGAGCTTCATATTAAGGGGTTTCATCTTGGTATTACGTTCTGACTGAGTTGTTGGGTTTACGATTTAAAGTGCCCTAGCTCCTCAAACGTTTTCTGAATGACTTCTGAATTATGATAGCCCGAACGGTGATACAATAATTCCAAACTTTCCAATCAAACTCATAACAACATTAAACCTCTGACCAAAGTTTCTAGAGTACAATTCTTTCTAAGACGAATCATATTTACTCAGGTTGCGTGACGTGGCTGTTTATTATCATTTTGCTATATCAACCTTTCCCCGTTAAGATTGTGATAAGGTCGTCAGCTTTCATTTTGGAATATTTATTACATCCTAGCCAAATTAGGTGAGATTCCATAATCCTCGCCTTTAAGTTATTACATGTTTATAAACCCGCGAGGGGATACATCTTTGTGTACAAACTTCTTTTACATTACTCGTTTATCATATAGACAAGGAGATGACTTTTCAAAGACTTATATACATGCTTAAAAACCAGGAATACATAGTGTTTTTTACAAAGTTATATGCTATCCTGATACACTATTACAGCTACTGTCTAAGTTACATTATGCCAAAAGTCCCTCATTATCATGGACCATTAATCACTTTCGGGTGAACGCAAATATTGTGGATAGATCTATCAGGATTGACGAATCCTGTTTGTGTTAGCCGGATAGGTAACCAAACATACTATATTTGAATTTCATAGGTGTATGGCAAGTACCTACACCGAGGGCCATTATCTCTCTCTATATATATCACATCATTTTGGGTATATATATACACTAGTCAGTTTGTGTGCCATGAACTTAGACCAAGACCAAATCAGACTAAATAAGATAATAACGCAGTAATACACTGTTACTACAATAATTTCATTCGTTGCAATTATACAAATAACGGGTATATAATAACGTGACCCAATATCATTTTCATAATAATTGTGTTTGTACAATTATTACACTATGACTTGTATTCAAACTGTTTACCAAACCTATGAATTTCACTCAACCTTTGTGTTGACCCTTTTTAGCATGTTTATCTCAGGTAATTGAGCAAGTTGCGGTACGGAGTGACATGGACTCGAATGTGGCTGAACTGTTATCATTCAAACTTGATATTTTAGATTTTGGGACCTACATTTTGTAAAAACTCTGATTATAACGAATGATAACTAAAATTTTCCAACAACGTCTCTTTTAAAGTTGTTTTCTATGACTATGATTGTTGTATCCATGAAGTAATACCCCAGATTATCTTCCGCTGTTATATTATAAAAATGGGGGTGTTACATATATTATTATCCAAATCAAAATACTCATCATTATCCGAAATAAAAAAAAATGTCGCCCACCCGGTCTCGTTTGACAATGCA
>BQNB010115003.1:0-21645 GCA_026074375.1 Tanacetum coccineum
TTAAGGCATAATCATGCACAAACCAAGTACATCTTCTGGAAAGTGGCAAAGGCCTATGATCAATTCATATGGCCTATCTAATAAAACAACACACACTGTCATTTTCCCATAAATTAGAGTTAACCCTTATATCATTCAGACCATATAATGTCATATATTAGTTTGAACATCAAAAACTCAAAACCCTACTAAATAAAAATCTAACAAATACCCATTTGAATATACACATAATCGTAATCTTTTCCTAAAAAAAGATGATTGATGACATCAAATAACGTCTATTTTATAGCATCATTTATCCTATGATATTAACCCATTTTGTATAGTTATTGCAAAGAATTGTTACTTAATCGTTTATATTTGAGAATTGTAGTAATTATGAAGTAATTGGTGAAACTTAGCAAAAGGCGCGCATTCTGGAGCTTAAATAAAGATATTTTGAAGATTACTGTTCTGAAGACCAATACGCCGTATCCATCAAGGAAGATACGGCGTATCCGTGCCTGCACTCACCAAAGACCACAAAAGGAATGAAGATTAATACGCCGTATCCAAAGGACTCAATACGCCGTATTCAAGATATGGAATCAATATAATATTCTGGAAGATATCAAACGTGGTCCCTTGTAACACCCCCTTATTTGACATATAGCAGCGGAAGCTAAATTGGGGGTATTACTTCATGAATTAACAGTCATAATCATAGAAAACGACTCAAAAGAGACGTTTTAGAAAATTTAGTTATCATTCAATATTATTACAGAGTTTTACAAAAAGAGGTCCCAAAATACATTGAAAACATAAAAGTTGAATGATAACAAGTTTGGAAGTCCTCAAGTCCAATGCCACTCCGTGCCATAGATTGCTCAATTACCTGAAATAAACATGCTAAAAAGGTCAACACAAAGGTTGAGTGAAATTCACAGGTTTGAAATGTAATAGTTGAATACAATTCAATGTAATAGTAATAAATGCAACGAATACAATTATCATGGTAAACAATATTATATTATTGCACTAAGCTCATGGCACCGAAGCCTTAAGTAAATGATATTCATAAATTGTTGCCCCAAGCGGGTGCTTTGCCAAACACCTGGAGTTCCTCAAATGATATGCGTCTGTATGGTAGTGCGTTGTTATCTACCCGGACGGGGAAGTTCAGTCCCAATAGATCTATTCACGGCATTCGCGCTTACTCAACCAGTACGTTCGGTTACAAGTAATTAACGGTTCATGATAGTGGGGCCTTATGGCAAATAGAGGTACTTAGGCAATAATATATCAGGATAGCATACAGTTGGAAAAGACTTGTATTCATGGTTTATATCATGTATCTCCCCACGGAGTTTAGAAAACATGTAAAGGTGGGACTATGAACACACCTTGATAAGGTAGTTGATTGATGTCAAAAGTGACTCAAATGGAAATAAACGGCTTCATCACACAACCTGGGGTAATATGTCAAGTCTTAGTTCGTTTGTTTATATTTTAAAACTTTATTTCATAAAGTTTAACGTAAATGATTTTGGTTTATTAGTTTGTGAGTTTGTGAAAACATCGTATCACTGTTCGGGCTATCATAATTCAGAGGTCATGTAGTAAATGTTTGAGGAGCTAAGACACTTTAAATCGTAAATCCAGTAACTCGTCAAAACGTCTACCCAAATGAAAGCCCCTCACATGAAATTCCCTAGTAACGTGATACGTTATAGTTTAAATGATAGGATTTTATCTTTTTAAGTTTCTTCAAAAGCTAGTGGATGATAAATTATGTTAAATATATAACATAATTATTTTATAGTGTTTCGATCGACGAATATTAACGACAAATGTGTCGGGTTTTAATAAAATCGAGTCTTATAATATTTAAATATATTTTTATAATTAATATAAAAATATTAAATTTTATACCTTTGAGAATACAAAAATGATAATATATACCGTTGGTATATATATATTTACAAATTTAATCCTTTATATATAACTTTATATAAATTTAACCCTTAATTTTGAAAGTTTTCAAAACAGGCCCTTGGGGTTTTAAGTTTAGGATAATATTATTTTCAGCCCCTCTAGTTTATAAGTTTCAAAAATTTACAATATATACCCCCTTTGCATAAAACCATTTGCGAATTAAGTCCAAAATTCATAAACTTGGTATTTTTAAAATCCAATTTCAATTTGCAGCTTATAGCTTATTATTATAAGCTAAACTAAGTTGGTTTTACGAGCTTGCAGCTTATGAAATGAGCTTGTGAGCTAGAAATCCTAAAATAGGTTCGTTTGATTTAGGAAAACCAAACCGTGTGGGTTTGTGGTTCAAGGCTTAAACAAGTAGCTTATATATGGTCTAATAGAGCTTATTAAGGATTTAAAACAAGACAAGAGCTTATAGAACAAGGTGAAGACTTACTAGAGCTTGAAATGGGTCGAAATTGCTTATTATGATTCGAAAACTTGTAGATGAATTCAAGAACTTTTTTCTTTTTAAACCTTGTCTTTTACTAAGCTTATCCTTCATTTCTTCTCTTCTATGGCTTGGCTAGATCATAGTTTTGAGGTAGCTTTGATTTTAAATGGTGAGTTAAAGAAGTGTGTATGTATGCGTGTATATATAGGCTCAAAACCTTGGAGTGGTAACCATGTTGAGTGGGGTGGTGGCCAAGGTGTAGTAGAGTAGTGACCAAAGGATGCTAGGTATGACTAAGGAGGGATATGGACTAGCATAGCAAGGTGTAAGGTTGTGGTGAGGGGTTCAGTTATCAAATGGGGGTGACGAGGGATGTTTGCTTGATGAGCAAGGGTGTGACAAGGTGTTAGGGTTCTAGGGTGGTGAAAAGGAGGTGATGGAGGTGCTTAGCAACGTGGTAGGCATGGTGGTGAATCATGGAGAAGGGTGGTTGCTTGGTTGTAGCTTGGTTCGAACAAGTTTAGGGTAACACGGGCTGTTTAGGGTTTTCAAGTTAGGGTTTTAGGTTTAAGTCTAGCTAGGGTTAAGATTAGAGAGGGAAAGTGTTTAAATATGATGCATTGGAATGCTTGTAACTCGTGCTTGGAAGATGGTACGAAAAGCTTAAAAGATTTAGAGGGAAAATGGCTTATTTGAATCTCGTGCTTAATTGACTTGCACCTAGGGCTTTAGAAAGTTGTACTAGGGTTTTAGAGGGAAAATATATTTGAATTTCATGTATTGAAAACTTGTACACAAGCCTTATAAGCTTGTACATATGTTTCGTATGTAAACATTACATAAAGTTAGGGGTTTGATATAGACGTTAACGTATAAAGTTCGTTTTATAATAACGTTATGGAAAGTATGTTAAATAGATAACGTATGATAAAATGGAGTTTAAAACATATTGCTTGACATATTATGACATTTACTTGCTATAAACGTTGATGAAATTGGCATTGGTAGGTTGCGTGAGCACGTTTACTTTGGTAATGTAAGTTACGTTACATTATGGATGGAAAAATCTTTCCATGAAAATGGTTGCATCTAATTTAATAGATGGAAATTACACTGAGGAAAATTGCATCTAATTTAATAGATGGATAATTACATAGAAGAAAATTATGGGTTGTTATAGTCTCCCAACCTTAAAGAAATCTCGTCCCGAGATTTAGTTGGATGTTGGAGTGATATTTGAAAATAGATGTGGATATTTGGCACGAATTTGATCTTCGCTTTAAGTGTGCTAAAATCATATTCTCGATACCTAAACCACAAAATTTGATTTTTAAAAGAGCAAAAGAGGTCGAGCAGCATAGGGTTTAATCTCATCCATTGGATCAAAATAGAGATGAAGGATGAGGATTAGTCCCTTGGTATTCAAATAAAGTTTGGTATCCAAATGACCCTAAATCTATGTTTTAATTTATACTTTTAAGAGTAGATGTTTTCGATAACACCTTTTTACTCGTTTTCTTTACCTTCTATTAGCCTTATTAATTTCACAACACAATCACTAGGAAGAAAGAAAATGAGACGTGTAGTTTTAGAGAGAGAAGAGAGTTTAGAGAGAGAAATAAAAACAAAACAAAAGGGTTAGATTACTTTTGAAAGAAAAGTAACCAACACCCTCTCCACACTTGGAGAGGGGTATATATAGTTCTACAAACACCATGGACCGGCCCAGTGTTCTATAATGGGCTTCCTAGGCCGGCTTGATACGTAACGGGCTTTAAAGCCCGTAACTAGGCCCTATTAAGTTCTAGAATTCCCGTACACTCTAATTAATCTATTACAAGGTTCGGGTATGTTAAATGACCATCACTTCAATATTACAATAGATATTTCTAGGTCTAACAATCTCCCCCTAAGGGGTGGTCATAACATGCGGCATTACTTCACGTCTTGGGACCTTGTTGTCTTGGGAATTCTTTACAGTTCCTTTAGCGAGCTTGTGATCATGGATCTGGATCGTTGACTTGATATCTTTTGAACATAAAAACTTGATATCGAGAACTTTCGCCTGACGATAATTCTGAATACATCTTGGTGTACACGGCTGCATTATCAACATACTTCTTACACAGGCATTGCTTGAAGGCTGACAATCTCCCTCATCTTTATATCTTTCGATTGATCAGCATACATGACTTTCTTTGAGGAAGATCTTGTACATCAGAGCTTGCGGAAGTGTATTACAAATGAACAAAGCCTTTCAAGTCTTTGAGGTGTCTTTTGGTTGGGAGTAAGAGTATAACTGTGATTCGGCTGGAGAATATGGTTACGCTATTGATTGTTCCTGCAATTAATGGTTAGCTTAAACAACATATATGGATGAAGGAGTCTTTGTTCACCTTCATCGAATATGGTTGTAATAACCACGGTTCCCCGTTAATCAGTATAAATATTGCCTGTGATCAGGTAGAATTCTAAGGAATCTCCTTGACAGGGTTTCGCAGCTGCACTAGCCGTTCTCGAACCGGAGCGTCTCAAAGCAGACAAAACACGGTAAGAGTGAATCAATGAGTTACTATCTCATCGATTGAATGGAAAATTGATTTGAAAATCAATCGAGTGTCGCTCAGAAAGTATTTTTGCGACACAACGAAGGTGTTTAAGGAGCAAAATCAATTTGTCATTAGAAATCCTTTGTTTGAAAATATACACAATCAATGTGCTAAAAAAAATAATTGTGAACACTTCGAGAGGGTTTTTAATAAAAACAATTCGATACTTCCATTCTGGTCCAGATTGATACTCCAATGCATGAGTTCAATCCATATAGAATCTCCCACGTCACCTACCAAGAGCTTGTTTGATGTTGGCTCTAGAAGGATT
This sequence comes from Tanacetum coccineum, assembly GCA_026074375.1. Lineage (NCBI taxonomy): Eukaryota > Viridiplantae > Streptophyta > Magnoliopsida > Asterales > Asteraceae > Tanacetum > Tanacetum coccineum. Next base: position 5,291 of record BQNB010115003.1, read on the forward strand.
TCCATCGTCACTGTGAATACCACAAAAGTATCACTCTGATGTTCTGGCATAATCACGAGGATAGTGCGTAGGACTCTGAATATATTCCTTAATTTCACAGTGTGTGAAGGTTCAAGTACTTTGGAAGATTGTGTCCTAATGAGATTTATAGATTGATCTCGTTGGCTCTAGACCTAAAGTGACTTTTGTTATTGGTGATCGGAGGTGGAGCGGGACTGCCACCTTTCATTTCTACGATCTCGGAGAGTGGAAAGTCGATAGGAAATGTGTTGATCTCCGTGAGAAATGAAACAAGTATCTTTTAAGAGACCTTGAGTGGGTGGGGAGGGTTGTGCATTGCATCACTGGGTCCATGATGTCGGTCTTCAATGTTAGATAACATCTTAGTGTTTCAGACAGCATATGTATTGACTCGGTTTTTGCCTAAGTGTATGGAGGGCTGCTTTCTTTTCACCCTTTATCCTTACATTTCTTTTTCATTCTTCAACCCCTTCAATGCTTACCGAGACGTCATCACAAAGCACCTTGTTGGGTTTGTTCCAGTGTAAGCTCTGTCTCAGTCGACATTATTCCCATTCTCACTTTTACTCCCTTTTCTAATATCATACCTAAGGGCTTCTAATCTATCTATAAGAGTGTCCTTGGGTAGATCCATCCGGTTCTGGCTAGATCATAGAACAAATACCTATCCTTACCACCTTATAACACCAAAATAAGTAACAGTTGGTCGGTCTAAGATGGTACCATGAATCCATAAAGCCATTTGCAAATCAATCAATGTGTTTTAGAAATCATTTGATACACATTGAGAGTTTTTCATAATCACCAAAAAGCTCTCCCTACACATGTGCACCATATTATGATATCGTTTAGCACATGCAAGGTTGGGAACGCACTTATATTCAAACGATCACATTCGTATTAGTCACATTTTAATTACTATTCTCCCCCTCAAAAATTGCATATGTGTTGACAATTTTTGATTAATTAGTGAATTAAAAACAAATTAATGTTCGTTGATTCACATGAGAAATGCCGAGCATGGGTGATATGTGTGAAAACACATATCCGTTTTATGTCAAAAATGGCCCTAAAAAGACAAAATTTTGCTTTAAATGCTTGAATATTGCTTGTTTTATCTTTGTGATTGTGTAGGTACAGATAATGCAAAAATCTCAAGAAAATGGTTAAAACCTGACAATCACGAACACGGGAACGGAATTAAGTGTGCAAAAGCCGAAGAATGCTATCAAGGTCAACAAAAGTCAACCTATGGTCAACAATGGTCAACCATAAAAAGACAAAACCCAAAAATTCCCAAATTAGTCCCTCAAAGTTAACCAAATTACAAAAATAATCCTTAAACCCTAACGGCGTTAACTCTTTTAATTATAAGAGTTAACACCCGTTAACTTCCTTATAACAAATCCATGGCCCATTTCTTTTATAACCAACACCCGGCCCAAAATCCCTTAGTACCTGTGTTAAGATTCTGCATTAAAAATAGTATTATAGTCATTGTTGTCTATATTTTTTTTTTTTTTACTAAGTCGTTTGTATTTTTACATCTTGGCATCATCCTTTATAGGCTGCAAAAGATCCATTAGTTATCAGGACCCTCAATTGGTATCATAGTTTGAGAAATCTGAACAAGAAGAACAGGTTAAAAAAACCATCATTCATCTCAACCAACAAAAACTAACATGTCTGAAACACAAGATGGGAATTCCACCACCACCACCTTCCACCAGCAACAAAAACTCAAACACCAACACTACAAACTCCTCATACTGTCTCAACCATCAAGTTGGCCTATTCTCAAAAATGGGTGAATAATGATATATGGGCTATGAAGCTGGATCATATTGGCTTAATACAAGATATCCAATTTGGGAGGTTATCCAAAATGGGAATGGTCCTGTGTCAGTCACAACTGATACAACAGGACAACTTAAAATCTTGCCTCCTAAAACAGCGAAGAATAGTGGTAGAGAAGAGAAAGAGAAAGAAAAGCTAGGACCACCTTGCTAAGGGCCCTATACCAGAAGATCTTTAGCTAAAATCTCCACAAGATGACTGATGCAAAAGAAATGTGGAATGCCATCAAATACTAGATTTGGTGGAATGATGAATCCAAAAAAGATGCAGAAGTACCTTTGAAGCAACAGTCTGAAGGATTCACGTATCTAAACTCAGATGGGATTCACCAAAGGCTATGAGAGATTTAAGGTCTCTTAGTCAATTAGGATTATGGAGCAGGTGTATCTATGAAGATGAAAATCAGAAATTTCTTAAGATTCTTCTACCTTCATGCTGGGCTAAAGTTTCCTTAATTATGAGGAACAAACCAGGAATGGAGAGGTTCGTTTTGATTACTTGACAACAATCTAAGTGTCTTTGAAATGATGTAAAAGGCTCTATGATCATCTTCCAACTTGCCAAAAATGTTAGGCATTGGTTCTGAAAACACCAGCATTACTATGATGTTAGTACCGCTTATGGTGTTTCAATTCTTCTGGTCATAATTCAAAGCATGAACAAACATTCATTTATATTCCTTGCGTGCAAGTCAATCAAGTTGTCACAACCTGATCATGAGGATCTAGTCCAGGTTGATGATTATGACCTTGAAGAAATGGACTTAAATGGCAAGTGCATATGATCTCCATTTAAGAATAAAGAAGTTCTTCAAGAAGACTGGTAGGAAAGCTACTGTTTGTGCAAAGGAACCTGTTGTTTTGATAAAACCAAAGTGGAATGATACAGCTGCCACAAACAGGGCATTTTGTAAGAGAGGTGTAGGACAAAGGAAGATAACAGGGGAGGGATGTATGAATTCTGGAGAAATTAAAGGATAGGAAGACAGAAATGGAAAGAAAGAAGAGTCTAAAGCATTGGTGGCAGTTGATGAAGAATGTGTTAACTGGACAACTCATTCAAAGGATGATGAAAATTTTGCTTTCATGGCTAGCAACAGCTCAGGATCAGACACACAGGTATGTACCACATGAATGTAAATGAGTCTTATGCTAACCTTTAAACGACTATATGGATGCTCAAAGAGAGCAACTTAGTGATGGCTAGCATAGAGAATAAAGGCTTATACTCAGGTCTTATAGAAAGTGTAAGCACAGTTAGTTGCCCATCAACAAGGTCAACTTTGGTATGAACAAAAATCAAATTTATGAAAAATAGATGTTTGATGACAAAACAGATGTTCAGTACATGTCATAAGAATGTGTTGCTAATAAGCTCAAAAAGGAAAAAGTATGTTTTGGACAGTAATAGTAGACAATGAAATCATTCTTTTAAAAAATCTTGGGAAAACATTGTTAAATTATCAAATGAGTGCAGTGATAAATTTGGGGCTAGGGATATGGTGATTTCAGATATAGTGGTGATTTTGATGTTATGAAAATTAAGTTTTGATAGTGTCTTTAAGGGCCATAACTGTGATTTTGAAAATCTACCTTTGCATAAAAAGGCTTGCTAAAAACATGTGAAAGCAAGCAGAGTACCCCCACCATGTCAGGGAATTATTGCCTCTGGGACCTGGTATTGGAAATAGATGTTCACAATATACATATGGTCAAGCAAAGTCTCACCAAGTGAATCTGAATCTCAAACAACTGATGAACTTGATACCTGTGACTCTAACTCTAGTAAAGAAAACTTCTGAATTAGTGTTCTCTGAACTAGTTGTCAATGAATTCATAATATAGAAGTTTCAACCTAAAGTTTGGTCTGATGCTCCTATCATTGAGGAGTATGAATCAGATGGTGATAATGAGTATGTGTCTGTACAAACAAAAGGACCTTCACCTAGTTTTGCTAACAAGCAAGTAAAAACTCCTAGGGAAAATGTTAAGAATCAGTCTACACATAGTCAAAACTAGGTTAGAATACAAGAGTGGGGATGGATTTACTGCAAGAGCATGTTTTGTATGTGGTAGTTTTTAGCACTTAATAGAGATTTTGATTATCATATAAAAATTGGCTTCCTAAACAAGTTGAACTAAACAAACAAAATATGTCTAAGCATAATGGGTAAGGGACCGCTTTGTGAGGAAACATACATGGAAACAATGGTTCAAAGGGTAAACAAACATAAATCAATTTGTTCCCATTAACAGTACAAAAAAGAACTGGAATAATCAGTTTAATTACTGTAAGGCTAGCAGTACTAACAATTTTAGTACTGCTAGACAAAAAGTTAACAAACAGACAGTACTAACTAGCACTGCTCTAAAAGTTAATAATGTTAAGCCCATTGTGAATGATGTTAGACCAGCAAATGTTTTTCACAAAACTCATTCACCATCATCAAGGCCTTTCAAAAGAACAACAGTACTAAGACCAAATTTTCAAAACAAAAAGTTTATACTGCAAAGGTAAAAGAAGTTAGTACTGTTGGGGAAAAATGGGACACTGCTGTTAAGTCCCTCGCAGGTTGGATATGTAAATGGGACCACCAGGAAACTTCAATATATCCTCTCAAATACACTGGTGGATCTAGTTTTAGAAATTGTTCAACTTTCAAAGAGTCCATCTAGGCAGTCTCAAGCCCTACAGGCTTGGGCAGTCCACTAAAGAGTATATCTCTTTCTTTTTAAATGTTGCAGGATAATCCAATAGAAACTCTAAAGAATAAAGGAATTATTGATAGTGGATGTTCCAGCCACATGACAGGGAACAGGTTTACCTTGCTGACTTTCAAGGGACTTTAATGGTGGCCCTGTTGCCTTTGGAGGTAGTAAAGCTATTATTATGGTAAAAGGGAAATAAAAACTGGTAAGTTAGATTTTGAGGATGTAGCTTTGTGAAGAAACTTCAGCATTTCAATCTCTTTTCTGTGTCACAAATGTGTGACAAAAAGAACGAGGTTTGTTTACTGTCACTGAATGTCTTGTTTTGTTATGGGATTTTTTTAGTACCGATGAAAATCAAATATTACTTAAAGTCCTAGACAAAAAACTGATATGTTACAGTTTCAATTTAGAGACATGTTCCTTTAGGAGGTTTGGCTTGTTAATTGCAAAGGCTACAACTGATTGAGATCTAACTTATGGCATAGGGTTTGGGTCATGTAAATTTCAAAATCCTAAACAGACTTGTGAAGGGAACACCTTGTCAGGGGTTTACCTGCAAAGCTTTTTCCAAAATGCCCCACACTTGTGTGCTTGTCAGAAAGGGAACAGCAACACAAAGCTTCCATGTAAGGCCAAGTTAGTTAGCTCTATAGCCACCCATACAACTTCTTCATATGGACTTGTTTGGACCTACATTGTTCAGGTAGCATTAACCCTCAAGACCTATGTTTTGGTTAGCACTGTGATTTTAGAGATTTAGTTGGACATTTTTCTTAAGAACTAAGGATTGAACTAGTGCAAATCCTTAAGGACTTTATAAGACAAAATAGGAACCAATGAATCAAAAGGTCTAAAACTATTAAGATGTGATAATGGAACAGACTTAAAACAAGGATATTATTTGAATTTGGGAGGTTTAAAAAGGGATAAGAGGGGTATACAGCAATGCCAGAACTCCACAACAAAATGGAGTTGCTTTGAAGAGAAAGAACCAGGACCTTTATTGAGGAGCAAGGACCATGCTTGCAGATTCATTTTTACCTAACACTTTTTGGGCTGAAGCAGTTAGTACTGCTTGTTATGTTTTAAACAGGGTATTAGTGACCAAGCCTCATAATAAGACACCTTATGAACTTTTAACTGGTAAGACACCAATTATAAGTTATATAAGACCTTTTGGGTGCCATGTGACCATCTTGAACACCATAGACCACTTGGGCAAGTTTGCTGGAAAATCTGATGAGGGATTTTGGTTGGGGTATTCTCTCCAAAGTCAAGGCTTTTTAGAGAATACAATTTAGTGACAAAAGATGTTGAAGAAAACCTGACATAAACTTCTTTTGAGAACAAACCCAATGTTGTAGGGAAAGGACCAACTTAGCTTTTTGACCTTGATTATTTGACTGATTCTATGAACTATCATTCTGTTAGATCAGAGAATCAAGCTAACCTTCATGCAGGTCAACAAGAATCTAACCAAAATACAGGTACAAAAGACAAAATTGATGCAGGGGATTTCGAAAAAGAAGTGAATCTGCTCAAGAGCTTTGAACTACCTAATATGGCATTTCCTATTCTTAAACAAACCCATTTGCTTCTAAAATCAGATAATAAGATAGGAGGCCAAGAGAGGAAGAACAGTCTTTTTTGGATGATCTAGCAGACTTTAAAGGCAAGAAAGGAAGCTAATGAGGAAGCTGAATCTCTCACGGGAAAATCTTGAAACAAGAAACTGAGCACTGGGTTTACTCAGGGAAGGAGCTGCAAAGTCTAGCTGGTACTAACCTTTTTAGTACTGTTAGGCACAACACGCTAAATGCTTAGCGGTACTAACTTTGTTAATTACGTTTAGCATACCAGTTTAGTATGCCAGTGCAACATGAGGGACTATCTATTCCGACACAACCAATTCCAAGAACTGATGACACTGAAATACCTCCCATTGAGGATATTCATGAAGATACTACTGATGGTATCTTTACACAATTCGTCTTATGATGATGAGGCGTGCACAGAGGCTGACTTCACAATTTGGAAACAGATGTGAATTGTTGTCCTATTCCCACATCAAGAATAAATCCCTCTCATCTTCAACACCTTATTCTAGGAGATCCAACATCAACAGTACAACAAGAAGCCAAAGTAAATAAAAGTTCTGAAGCTCATGCTTTTGTTAGTTATGGTTCAAAAGCAAAGGAGAAACAATCTAAAGACTTTCATCTTTGTTTAATTGTTGTTTTCTGATCTCAACATGAAAACCCACAGAAGATTTCAAAAGCTTCTTGAGATGTGAAAGCTGGGTTGATCTATGCAAGAGAGTTGTCTTTTGCAGTGTGAAGATTCAAAAGTTCGGATCCTTTCCTAGTAGATTTGCCTTATGGGAAAAAGGCTATCGGTACAAAGTGGGTGTACCAAAATAAGAGGATGAAAGAGGAGTGGTTGTCAGGAACAAAGCTAGATTGGTTGCTCAGGGACACAGGCAAGAGGAAGGAATAGACTATGATGAAGTTTTTGCTCCTGTGGCTAGGCTTGAAGCCATAAGGATCTTTTTAGCATTTGCCTCGTATATGGGCTTTATAGTCTATCAGATGGATGTGAAAAGTGCCTTTCTCTATGGCAAAATTGATGAAGAGGTATATGTGTCTCAACACCAGGTTTCCTAGATCCTAAGTCTCCTGAGAAAGTCTACAAAGTGGTTTTTTTAAAGCTCTGTATGGGTTTAACATCAAAGCTCCAGAGCTTGGTATGTACTTTTACACTTCTTATGAAGAATGGATACAGTAAGAGGGACATTTGACAAAACTCTCTTCCTAAAGAAGGACAAACATGATATCATTTTAGTTCATATTCTATGTGGATGATATCTCTATGGTTCTATAAAGAAGTCTTGGTGTGATGGTTTGAGGCATTGTATGACAGAGTAGATTTCAAGAGAGTTCATTGGGGAGAGCTCACTTTCTTTCTTGGTCTACAAGTCAAACAGAACCAAATGGTATATTTATTGCCAGGTACGTATTGTTGCTGAAAATCTAAAAGAAGTTTGACTTTGCCAAGTGTTAGGACTGCCTAGTACACCAATGAAACTCAGAAGCCTTAGTCAAAGATGAGGACGCTAGTGATGTTGATGTCCATCTCTATAGGTCAATGTTGGTCCTTATGTATGTGACTGCTTCTAGGCATGAAATTTTTATGTTTGCAGTCTTGTGCTTTGTTCTAGGTTTCAGTCACTCAAAGACCTCGCACTTACAGTGCTGTTAAAAGACTTTTTAGGTTACCTAAAGGGGCAAACCCAAACTGGCTTTGGTTATTCCTAGGTGAGTCTTCATTTAACTGGAATCCTACTCAGATAGTGATTATGTGGAGCAAATCTTGAACAGGAATCCATCAAACAGGAGGTTTTTGTCTCAATTTCTTGGCAGGAGACTATTACTTGGCATGCAAAAGCAAACCATTGTTGGCCATCTCTACAACAGAAGCCGAATATGTTGTGCTGCCAAGCTGCTGTGGGCAAGTATTATGGATTCAAATTCAAATGGTTGACTATGGCGTTCAACTTCATGAACACACAGATTCTTCATTGATAACGGGGGGGGGAAAAAAATATAAGCACCATTTTCACTTGATAAAGAATCCAGTATATCATGTCGACGACAAAACATATTGCTATTAGGCACCATTCATACGAGATTGCTTATGAGAAGAACTCTTACAGGTGCTTAAGATCCACACTAATGACAATGTAGTGATCTACTACCAGGCATTTGATGTTAGCCGATTTCAGTTCTTGTTGTTTCAATAGGGGATGATTAAATCCTTAAGCTACATTGTTTAAAAAAGAGGAATGTGAATGGGTCATCTGTGGTATGAAAGAGGTTAAAAACACCAAATGCAAATCAAAACTTGTTCCAAGAAACCCCTAAGACCTTTTGCACCACCTTTCTACACATCAAGATTCAACCACCATCATGCAAGCATAACTAATCGTACCAACAAGTGGTCCGTACACTTTCCGGTAGCAACTGGACCAAGAAGCCGTGTGAAGTTTCTTGAGGATTAAGAAGCCGATTTCAGTTCTTTGTGAACTTTACGACTTCTTTGCATTACAAGAGTAAGTTAGCCGTTGTTCAAGAGTAAGAAGATTGCTCAAGTTGTTTGTGCTTGGATTCAAAGTAAGAATTCTCTTGTGAAGCATTTTGAAGACATAAGATTATGTAGACCATCTAATGAGTATTTTTGTTGTGTGGTTCGACATCAGAGACGAGTCTATGTCTGTTTGACAACAAATGGGATGCGTACCAATGGAGCGGTGTGTGCCAGGTAAAATTGGTTAGTATGGTTGATGTCAAGAGAAGGTCTTTGTATGCGTTTCACATTGTTAACTAGTTTAAAGCAAGCAATTTCATATTAGAGATTTAGTATGCTTTTAAACTAAGTTTCTATTAGTAAAATATGATCAATTAGTTAGAGTATTATAGTTTTTGGTATATGGATACATATTCACTAGAAGTGATGCTTGTCAACGCTTTAAGAAGATTTAGAGAGTCACTGAGAAGAGTTACTAAATGGCTGCTGAAGCATTCTGATACTTAACATTGTTCATTCCTTGTTTGGACAAAGTTCTGTACGACCATCCAAAGTTAGTTACGCCGGGTAAAGTATGTACCGCTAAAGAGTCGTTGGAAAAAAATACCGCAGGGTCAAAAGAGTTAAATTGGAACTGTTTTCTTTGAAATTAGGTCTACTAAACCTATAAGAATCCATCCTCAATCGCACACTTACTCAAGCAAATTTCTCATAACTTACATTCTTCATTAACAAAAGCCATATCTCTCTTACCGACGATCTCTCTTCTTCTAAGCAACATGGCTGCTCTTGAGTCCTGTCCTAAGCACAACATGATCGCATACTTGGAAAAGACTAAAGGGAATGTCGAGTTTCATGAAGTCATTGATTTTCTTCGGAGAAGTTATATTTATCATGCGCTCACTGTAAGTCATGTTGTTTCGACCACATTCGTTGAACAGTTTTGGACGTCTGCTAAGTCCAAAACAATCAACAATGTTAGGCACATAACTGCCAAAGTAGCTGGCAAGCTTGTGTCTATCTCTGAAGCATCAATCCGAACTGATCTTATTTTTGATGATGCTGATGGGATAGACTCATTACCAAATTCAAGCTATCTTGATGTTATTCAGCGTATGGACTAAAGGGATTTATTTAACTGTTGTTAACATTTAATAAAGCTTATTTTTCATCCCCAATGGAGGTTTCTATTTCCACAATTAATCATGTTTACAGTTCCAAAGTTACCTCTTGGAACAAAATTCCTACAACATTGCACAGCTGTAATTGTTAACAACTAATCAAAAGTATAATTTTTCAAATAATTTTTGATGGTATGCTTAGACATCTGCGGCCTAAGAAGACGTTTGGAATGTATCTCGTTTTATTTCTATATTTTTAGGTAGAAAAATTAGCTAATATATCTTGTGTACCTTTAGATCACTTTCCTGTAAATAGTTTAACTAGTAAAGTTTTTTCTTTTATGATAAAGAAGGGCAAACATTTCTCAGGCAAAGTTACACCTTTGTTTGATACTATGTTGGTCCAACCAACTCAGGATGAGGGTGCTTCCTCAGAAAGACTATCTGATGAACAACCATCACCCTCCCCTGCTCCCACTAGTGAAGTCCCAAATGAGTCACTGCCTGACTCATCTTCTGCTCAACCTAGTGAGGTACCTTTTGCGCCCCAAACAACCTGACCCTTCCCCAAGACCTTCACCCAGACCTTCACCAACACCTTCACCCACTCCTATTGTTCCTAATTCAACCCTAGAACCTACTGGTGAGAATCTTGGAGATAATTCATCTAATGATACATCCTTTTCAGGGAATGAGGATGAAATGACTCTCCAAAATGTCTATGATTTTGTTTCTCTTTAGGTACAACAGGTTTTCAGCTCAAGCCAAGGAAATCAAACTTTGAAGGGCTAGATCAACATGCTCAAGAAGCAAGCTAAACTGTCATCAAAACATCACACATCATATCTGAAGACTTGTCTCATTGACAGCATAGATTCCAAGAAGAGCTTCTCAAAGAAATATCGGATGCACAAAGAGTCTGTATCAAACAGGGAGGAAGATTGAAAAAGGAGAATCATCAGTTCAAGAGATCCCTGTTTGATGTAATGCACCTGAAGATAACCTTGATCACATGGAAACAGAATATGCTCAAGTGAAGGTGGAGGACAAGAGATAATGGTGATGAAGACAGGAGATTGATGAAGTTTAGACTAAGTACTGAAGATATAGATTGTACTGACACAGAAGGAGTTAGTACCGACTTTGACAAAGTTAGTACGACTTTTGAAAAAGTTAGTTACTGACAAGCCAATAGTTTAGTACTGACGGATCCAAGTTAAGTACTACTGACAAATAGAAAGGCACTGAAGAGATCTTTGAAGTATTGAAGAGCAAAGAGAAGTATAAAGAGAAAGTTGAAAGTACTGCTGGGCAAAAAGAAGGTACTGAAGATCAAAAAAAAGAAGTAAAGAGCAAAGTTCCTTAGGATACAATGGCTGCTCATAGGAATTTCCTTGGTTCAACAAAGAAACAGAGGCCATCAAAACAGACTCCAACCACGAATCAATTAAGAAATCGATGAGGACCTATTAAAGCATTGGGGTACTTCAAACATTCTGAGTTGAAGAGTCGAGTTGGCAAGACATACAAGCAATGTATGGAAAAGATATAAGGTCAGATGACGATTTCATTGCTATTGGGTCTGTGAAGCTGGATAGGTTAATCAATAGAATGAAAAGAAAGATTCCCCAAAGGAGAAGAGATCAAGCAGGAATTACTAAAGAAAGGAAGTCAAGGAAAGGGATAAGGAGAGAGAATCACAGAAGAGAAAGCAAGTCCAAGGAAGATTGAAGTCAAAGAAAAAGAAGATTCAAACAAGATACTTCTCAAGATGACCCATCTGACACTGAGAAAGAGAATGATGAGCTGAGATTGTGCTTGACAATAGCTCCAGATGAGGACAAGGAAGTAGATTATGAAATACTTGACAAGAAGTATCCAATCATTGACTGGAAGACTGAGAATTTTGGCTCTAAACCACAGTTTGATGAATCTAAAAGATCAGAGCGATTAATATTGAATGTGTTGGTAACAAAAAGTCTATGGTTCACAAGAGAAAGCTTAAGTACATTGATGAGAGAGCTTTCAGTGTTTGACAGAGAAGACTTTAGATGCTGTTATATAAAATTGTGATGGACATATATCAAGATAGATTCCTGAGTTTTTTGATAAAGTTCTTTGGGGGATTTGATGTTATGTTAACCAGATATGAACAAGATGATGTTTTTGGAACTCACAGCATGGATGGAAGTAGTCAGTTAGAAAGCTGCACAGTTCTTCAGGGTGGTACCACACTTTGATGACTGATGAAGGATTAGTCGTTCACATGCTAATAGAGAAGAAGTATCCTTTGAAAAAGGAAATACTGGTGCAAATGCTAAAGCTAAAATTGGAGTATGAAGAAGAAAGTACTATGGCATTAGAATTGATAAGATTTATCAAGAAAGTACTTGCTGATTTAGAAACTAAAGAATAAGACTGATGGAAGTAAGAAGGGATTGAGTGTGCTAACACACCCAACAAATGGTTATCAATTCACCATGCTTACTCAGGCATAAGAATTGGCTCGTCCACAGCAACACGGTATGACGTAAAGACTTATCAAATCCGTTTATGGTTTACAATTTACCAAAAATTGTCGAGTAATTAATCCACCTTGCTTCTTGGTGAAGAGTTGGCAGTCCAAGTCAATCAGTTTCTTGTAAAAAAAAACTACTCAAATCTGTTGTTTATGTTGATGCTGATAGTTTGTAAAAACTATATGGTTTATCTATGCACATGTTATGACAATGAAGCATTGGCTTAGTCCAAACCATAATCGGTTATTTGGTAAAGCTCAAATAAAAATCCGTTGATGGTTGACAGTTTACCAAAAAACTGTATGTAAATAACTCACCATATTATAGATGAAGAGTTATCTATACCCAGTAAGCAAACGGCTACTGGTAAAGAAACATCAATCCGTTAATGGCTAGGTATTTTGCCAAAACTACAAAGCCAACTTAGTTTGGAATTGATAGGTACAAGATGTTGCTGAGTAGTGAAAAGGATGTTGTTGAAATTGCTGGAAAGAGGAAGGTTGCTGCTAAGAAGGATAGATTGACAAGATAAGAATGATAAAGACGTTGGATACATCCTCTGTGCTGTTAAAGAAGCTATAAGGATGAAGAAAACATGAAGTTAAAATAGTTTAACATTCATGTTTAAGGGAGGATTGTTAGGATTAATGTTTTCTTAACTTAGTACGGGACAGTAAAAATAGTGTGTACTGTCAGTTATACTTAGTACCGACAGGACAAAGTAGACGTATGTTTGTTAGTTAGAAATAACCGTTAGTAGTTAGTTACGTTGTACCGTGAGAAGATATTTAAAAGATATTTATGAGATATTTTAGAAAAATATACGTAAGCCTTTTAAGGTTATCCTTAGTATATAAAAGGATCACCTTTGGCATAGTTAAAAAATATACATAAACACAGAAGATTACAGACGAATACACAAGTTTAGCAAATCATATATCATAGTTAGCAATCTGTAATCCTCAAGAACACATTAATAAAGTTGTTATTACAGTTGTTCATTGTCTTCTTAGTACCTGTGTTAAGATTCAGCATTATCACATGTATTCATAGTCATTGTTTCTACATTAGTCGTTTGTATTTATTACATCTTGGTATATCCTTTATAGGCTGTAAAGATCCATTCAGTTTATCAGGACCCTCATACTCCCTCTCAATAAACGATTGCATTCACAAAAAACGGATTTGTATGTGGGATGTGAGGTTAAGCACACAGTTTTGAAGATTTTGAATATTTTTTGTTTTTTTGAAAATATCTTGAAAAAATTGTGCTCAATTTGCAAAATGATTATTGATAAAGCCGTTGATAGATCATTTCCAGAGTGCTTCTCGTGAGCATCCAAAACTTAGGATGTTTATATGATCTTGCTCACGACCGAGAAGATGTGAACTTCTCGTTGTGAAGGATAAATGTACATAGATGAACATTTTCCTTTTTTTGGAGTCTGAGTTCTAAGCTGACATTTACTTAGAAGTCATAGAGAAAGTTTGAAGAGACATGTTTTGAAAGCCATTAAAAACTCCCGCTCGAACTTCATTTATACCCCCGTGTTAATATTAATCAACATTTCTAAGGGCGTAAATGTTATCGATAGTCGAGAGACATGTCAGAGAAGAATATTTTTGTATTTTTGAAAATTTTTGATATTATATTTGGTTTTATGGGTTTTATATTTTTGTATTTTTCTTGTCTGATAGATATGTACAAAGATATTACTGTAACTTTGCAAGACGATCAAGTTCTTAAGGACACAGGCTGCGCATTCCAAGGCAACAAACCAAATATTAATCAACACAACTGGTAGTGCTTTGGTGAAGATGTCGGGCCAGTGGTAATCCGGTTTGACAAAATACCATCTCAATCGTTACCCTTTTCTAAGTGCTACATTGATGAAATGGGGTTCAATTCGGACCGCTATATGTTTCGTTCTAGAGTGTTGAACCAGGTTGCAGGATATGTTGATGGATGACTTTGAATCATAATAAATTGGGATCTTGTTGAAGTGATAGCCATAATCTGTTAACTGCGTCCGCATCCAAAGGACTTGAGCACAACAAGCAGATAGAGACACATATTCTGATTCCGCGGTTGACAGCGATGTACAATCTTGTTTCTTTGAGGAACAACTCACGAGCTTTTCGTCGAGAAATTGTGGTCCATCGAAAGTACTCTTGAAGGTGTCTTTACAACCCGCATAATCAGCATCTGAAAATCCGGTTAGTTTAAAACCTAAATCCTTCGTATACCAGAGACCCGCATTAACGGTTCCCCGGAGATAACGAAAGATCATTTTAACCTCTTTGAGGTGCTTTTCGGTAGGCTGAGCTTGGTATCTAGCACATACAAAAGTAGCATGTACAATGTCCGGTCTGCTTGACGTAAGATACATAAGGGCACCAATCATTCTACGATATTTTGTTGCATCAACTAGAGTTTCGATCTGGTCAAGGTCAAGCTTGTCTTTGATATCCATTGGAGTACCAACAGTATCACAAGTGTTCAATCCATATTTCTTAAGGATTTCATTCACGTAGTTGGACTGGTTTATGAATATACCACTGGGGGATTGGTTAACCTATAAACCAAGGAAAAAAGTAATTTCCCCTATCATCAACATTTCAAAGCGGCTTTTCATTAGGTCAGAGAATAGGGTGGCATATCTATGGTTTGTTGAGCCAAAAATAATGTCATCTACATAGACATGTACCACTAAGATGTCGTCGTCAAAGCGTCTAGTAAACAACGTCGGATCAATGATGCCTTTGGAGAATCCGTTTTGTAGGAGAAATGTAGACAGCTCGTCGTACCATACTTTCGGCGCTTGCTTTAACCCATACAATGCCTTTTTGAGTTTGTAGACATGGCTTAGATTATCGGCATCAATGAAACCTTCAGGTTGACACACGTACACGTCTTCTTTTAATGAACCATGCAAAAAGGCAGTTTTTACATCTATTTGATACACAGTGAATCCTTTGTGTGCAACATATGCCAAGAATATCCTGATAGCTTCCATCCGAGCGACTGGAGCGAAGGATTCTTTAAAGTCAACTCCTTCCTCTTGTCGATACCCCCTCACAACTAGACGAGTCTTGTTGAGAATGACCGTGTTTTCTTCATCATGCTTGTTTTTGAATAACTATTTTAGAGTAAGGGGTTTGATGCCATCTGGTGATGGAACTAGTTCCCATACATCAAGCCTTATGAATTGATGAAGTTCTTCTTGCATGGACTCAATCCAAGCACGGTCGGTCAAAGCTTCTTTGACGGTCTTTGGTTCTATAATGCTAACGGTTAATGCGTAGATGCACATGTCACCATCAGTTTTCAATTGATTTCTTGTCAAAACCGGTCGAGAGGGTTCTCCTATGACTAGCTCTAAGGGATGATCCTTAGTCCATTGATAATCGTGTGGGTACGGTTGATAAAAAGTGTGCATGTTTGAGGGATCCACATTTTGAGTAGAAGATTCAGCAGACTCAGTGGAAGGTGTGGCAAAAGGATTTACAAATAAATCTCCCTCAAACACGACATTTGGAACATTATCAGCAGCATATGCAGTTGGCAGTGGGGTATGATACCCTTGCTGCTGAGCATGTTGTTGTGATTGCTCGTCAACACTGTGTGAAGAGTTTGGAGTATTTGAGAATTTTGTTGGTGTCGGTGTAGAATCTTGAATTATTATAGATGCAGTTAGAGCTTGAAGATTTTATATTACAGGAGCAGCAGGAACGGTTCTTGGCGCTTCTGACGATTGACCACCACAATATTCATTATGCAATGGTTCAAATAGAATATCCAAATCACGTTCACTTGGTTTTTGAGGTGTAATTGTTGACGAAGCATAGGTTAATTCGAGTCCGGAACTGATTTGTCCAGAAGTCAGACTTTGGAGACCGGGTTTTGAACTATTTTGTTCAAAAGCCATTTGTTGGGAATTACAGATTTGAAGATTACAAAACCTATTAGACGAAATAAAGAAAGAATAAACAATGAAGGACCTAATATGTAATAGATAGATAGCTTTGTTAGTAAGTTAGGG
>BQNB010115004.1:0-21644 GCA_026074375.1 Tanacetum coccineum
TATAATCAGCAAATAAGGATGCTTTATGCGGATGCTTTAATTGTCACATAATTAATGTGTCTAGGTCTTAGGATGATGTAACGCCTAAGTCTTAAGTGTCACACCCCCAAACAGGGCCTAATTAGAATATGTGTCCGAGGGCGTGACGTCATAACAATATGATCACAAAGCCATAAAAAACGACCACTAATCATGGATGTTTGAAAAAAAGTTTACTCGTTGCATAAAGAAAATAAATTTAAGTTTTTACAACCCATAATATTTAAGTTAAAAGTAGCGGAAGCATAACAAAGTTTTGATAAAGACAATGAGTAAATAGTAGATAAGTCTTAAAATCGGCGAAGTCATAGAGCACATAGACTCCACATAGCATCAAGAATCAATCCAAGCTAAGCACCTGAGAAAACATGTTTAAAACGTCAACATAATGTTGATGAATTCATAGGTTTAAGTTAATACAAGAGTGGACCACAAGATTTCAAAACGTATGCGACTACTATAACAGATACAACATCACATAAAAAGTATTTACTGTTACGCTAAGCTCATGACACCGAAGCTAATAATCAACAGGGCATGCTACATCCTGTCACATAGTATTCCTGCCCTTAACCGGTGTCCCAAACCAAAGACCACCATAATGCATAATCGACATGACATATACCCGTTTGTTCTTTGTTAAGTGGAACCAAAGCGGATAGGGATAATTAGTCCCAATAGATCTATTTACTCACTCGTGCTCCCTCAACCGGTCCTCCGGTCGAGAAATTAACAGTTTATGATAATTCGGGCAGTAGTAGGTTTGTAAGCAACTTAGGCAACACATAAACATGTAAAACTCGCGTAAAGAACTTGTGTCCAATTTAATAGCAAACAATGTTTCTCACCCCATGGTATAAAGCGTTTGTAAATCAGTAAAAATGTGGGGCTATGAACTCACCTTAGCAAGGATAAGCGATAACCACAACAAATGACGAAGATTTAAGGAGGTCTAGCCGTGACCTAGAGTAAATATGGGTATGACTTAGCATTCGTCAAAGAAACAAGTAAAGCATCTATATTCATCATTTAAAGCATCCAAGTGTGTTTGCGTTTTAGCAATAAAGACTTTGAAACTTTACCACGTCTTAGTTAAATCCCGACACTTGCAAAAAAAGTTACTATTTTTAGAAACTTTCCCTTTTTGGAAACTTTTTAGCTTCAAAACTTTAATAGCGTCCCCTATTTTTTTAAGTTTCCATATTTAACAAATCGCTTAAACAATTCTAAACCGCCTAATCCTTATGTTTAAATCGCCTAGATGTCCAATTCGTACCATTTTTAATAATCCTACTTTTTATTAAGGTCGTCATCTCAAATAACCCTTCATGACATTTCTAGTTGTTCTAAATAATTACTTAGCATTTTTATATGTTTCGCTTGCATTTAAAACATCCAAAATCGTCCAAAAGTGCCCGGAAACCCATTTTACTATTCCCAACAGCCCACTATTCATCTATTTTGCCGAAATATGTTTTGAGTTTCATTTGGCCATAACTTGATCGTTTTAAGTCCGATTTTAAAGTGTGATATGTGAAAAATTATCTATTCGAAATAAGCTCTTCAAAAACTACTTTTATACAAAACTAATTTGGGACAGCAAGGTTGTTTTACTGAAATACGACCAAAACTCAACCCAACTCGCATATTAGTGCCTAATCTAGCCCTAATCTTTATTTACCAACAACCAACCAACAAAACTAAACTTTAATCCACCTTAATCTCTATTGTTGCAACTCTCAACAACTCTCGATCTCACCAAGAATATAATATAAGACATAAACATAAAGTGGTAACAATGTTTACTTCCATTTTATAAAAGATGACAAATATTAACTTATTTCTTTTGTAAAAATTAACACAAACACATGGATCTTTATGAACAAACATAGATCTATAGAAATAATGGATGAAACCAAATAAGGATCATGTAAAACTTACAAATCAAGAAGAATATGTAGCAAAAACACTAGATCTATACCCACAAACTATAGATCTATAAAACCCCAAATAATCTTGCAAACCCTAACTTTATAATTCTTGAAATCTTTGAAAAATAACCAACCAACACTTGGATCTACCTTAGATAACCTTAGAAGTGAACTTAGAATACTTGGATCTTGCTAGAAATCAAAAGTTATAAGTGTGTTTGTGGGTGAAGGTGTGCCGTGAGCAAGGGGAGGAGAGGGAGAGAGATGTGTGAAAATTTTGTGGCTAGTGAAGTGAGTTATAACCCTAAGTTGAGATAAGTGTTGGTATTTATAGGATCAAGTTAGGGTTTTGAGGGTTCAAGTGGTGCATAAGTGACCAACACACACCAAAGGTGTGTTTGGTCTTGGGTTCGGCCGAATATGGCTCACAAGGACCATGATGGTTCAAATTTTGTTATCTTGGCTCACATTATGTATAACATCTTTTCTAGTTGGTCAAAATGGAGTCAAAGGTGTAAGTAGCATGTGATGTGTAAGAGTCTTGCATGCATGCATGTTGCTAGGATACAAAAATGTCTCTTTCTTTCACTAGTATGGCAATATTTTCAAAATTTGTGTTAGTGGTTCAAGGATGATTTAATTTCAAGTACCAAGAGTGTTTTGGCTTGGCTTTAGACATCTTCATATGTATGGGAATGAGGGTGAATGAAATTTTTAAGCTTAGGGTATAATATTATCGATAACTTGAGTTTACACGAAAAGATTTCGAGTTTTCGGGGTTCCGTTTGGTTAAAAATGCGAAAAACGCGATTTAAAGGATAAAACCCTAAAATTAATATCGGAAGTGATTAAAAATCACGAAACACTCAGGAAAGCTAAAATATCTTATATTAAGCCTAAATTAATTTATAATCGATGTCGGAACGCGTCCGACGACGTTTTTCAGTTTTTACGCAGTTTAGTTCCCCGGTAAACTGTCAGATTTAAACGTAACGTATAAAATTTAAAGTAGATGACCGGAGTGGGTCGGAATACTAACCGGGAATTTACGGGGTGTGACATCCTTTCCCCGTTAAAAGAGCTTTGTCCTCAAAGCTTAGGACGTAGCTTGAGATGCGGATACAGGGTTTAGCGAATAGGTTATGGAAACTCCTTCTGCATGTTGTCTTCGCGTCCCAGTATACCGGACGTCTTTCTTGAATTCCAACGGACCTTCACGATTGGAATGCGACTTTGCTTCAAACGCTTGACTTCGCGGTCCATAATCTCAATCGGTTCTTCAATGAAATTGAGCTTTTCGTCAATGTGGATTTCGTCCAATGGAATCGCGAGCGGTTCATCGGAGACCAACAGTTTAGATGACTTGTACAACAACTTGAAGATATATGAACCTAAACTTGTAGGATCATCAAGTACAAGCCAAAATCTACAAAATATGGCTTTTATGTCCTCCAACACCACTAATAGCAACTGCAACAGCAGCACAAATGAAGCAGATAACACTGCTTATAGAGTTAGTGTTGCTCATACTCAATGTAATTCTACATCTGGAGATAACCTTAGTGATGCCATGATCTGTGCTTTCCTAGCTAGTCGGCCCAACTCTACTCAACTTGCAAGAGATGATCTAGAACAAATTGATCCTGATGAATTAAAAGAAATAGATTTACAATGGGAAATGGCCATGCTGACAATTAAAGCTAGGAGATTCATCCAGAGGACAGGCAGGAAGTTGGATGTAAATGGTCAAAGAGTTGGATTTGATAGGACTAAAGTGGAGTGCTACAATTGTCATAAAAATGGTCACTTTGCAAAAGAATGTAGACTTCCAAGGAATCAGGAGAAAAGAGGAAAAGAGATTAGTAGAAGAACTGTAACAGTGGAAACTCCTACTAAAAATGCCTTGGTTGCTCAAGATGGAATTAGAGGGTATGATTGGAGCTACCAAGCTGAAGAAGAGCATCCTACAAACTTTGCATTGATGGCACATACATCTTCAGGAAGTTCTTCCAGTTCAGATTCTGAGGTAGATTCTTGTTCTAAATCATGTGTAAAAGCTTATGCTACTCTCAAAGAACAATATGATAGTTTGTCTTCAGATTACAAAAAGTCTTAATTTAATTTAGTATCTTATAAAGCAGGTTTAGAATCAGTAGAAGCTAGACTAGCTCACTATAAGAAAAATGAGGTTGTGTATGAAGAAAGCATTAATGTTTTAAACCTTGAAGTTAAACTAAGAGATAATGCTTTAGTTGAAAACAAAAAGAAATTGGAAAAAGCAAAAAAAAAAGAGAGATGAGTTAAAACTAACATTAGAGAAGTTTCAAAATTCATCTAAATCTTTGAACAATTTGCTGGAAAGTCAAGTTAGTGTCAAGTTTAAAACTGGACTAGGATATAATGCAGCTTCTTCTACTACAGCTTCTCTAGCAGTAGAAAGCTTTGTGAATTCATCTGAGATGTTAAAAAATCAGGAGAATAATAAGTCTAAATAAAATATCTGTTAAGGGATATCATTTTGCCAGGGTTCCCCCACCTTTATTCTGGAGAACTTCATCTCCATTCAAACCTGATCAACATTTATAGATGAAATAGTTTAAAAAGTGAGAATATAGATGTTTCTTACTATTGTTACACCTAGTAATGTTAAAGGACAAGTTGAGTCAATCATGAGTCTGGGGTGTAAAAAGAATAGTGATGCAATAGAACCTAAAAAACTGTTAAGGTAAGAACAGCATTAGACACTTTTCCCAGGGGGGGGGGTCCATTGAAGATTGGAATTTTGATAATGAAAGTAAGGTAGAAATTATACCTAAGGATAAAACTGTTAGTTCGAGCACTGAAAAGATAAAACTTGTTAAGTCTGCTAGTGAAACAGTAGAGAGGGTAGAAACATCTAAATAAAACAAACACTATCCTAGAGGGAACCAAAGAAACTGGAACAATCTTATGTCCCAAAAACTAGGAAGTGACTTTAAAATGATTAATAAAGCTTGTTTTGTTTGTGATAGTTTTGAGCATCTTCATTATGTGTGTGATAAAAAGGTTATAAGACCAGTGTGGAACAACTCAAGTAGGGTGAATCAAAATAACTTTGCTAATAAAATGACTCACCCTCGCCCTAATAGAAGATTTGTTCCACAAGCAGTATTAACCAGGTCTGGAAAAATTAATACTGTTGGTGCAAGTGTTAATATTCCTGTCAGACCAGTTAATACTACAGGCTCAAAACCAACTATGAATCATCCTATACCAATATCAAATGCTTACAAAAAGGGATATTTACAAGTCACAAGGCCATTTAACAAGTATTTAGCAAACAAGAACATTATTTTTAATAAAAAGGTTAATATTGTCAGGGTTTTTTATAAATGATACTACTGATTAGGGATCATAGTTGCAATAGTAAGTAAAAAACATGGGGGAAAAAGGGTTTATATACTATTAAGGCCTCAGCATGCTGGGTTTGGAAAGCCAAAAACAGTAGTGCATCAAATACTTTCAAGAAATATTATTACATTGATGCACGAGGTATATCCAAGTCTATAATGGCTTGGATCCCCAAAAGAGTCTAATTCCATTATTTTATGGGCACGGCAACCCACAGTAGAAGGAGTATAAGGAAAAAGGAGTTATTGATAGTGGTTGCTCAAGGCACATGAATGGAAACAAATGCTATCTTACTGAATATGAAGATTATGATGGTGGTTTTGTTTCCTCTGGAGATGGTAAAGGTAGAATTTCTGGAAAAGGTAAAATCAAAACAGGAACATTGGATTTTGATAATGTGTACTTTTGTAAGGCAGCTTAAGTAAACTTGTTTAGTGTGTTACAAATATGTGACAAAAATAATAATGTTCTTTTTTACTGACACTGAATGTCTTGTCTTATCTTCTGACTTTAAACTACTTGATGAAAGTCAAGTCTTGCTGAGAGTTCCAAGAAAGGATAACATTTACAGTGTTGACCTAAAGAGTGTTGTCGTTCACCACTAAAGGTTTAACTGGCTCTTTGTAGGCTAACAATTGATAAATCAATTTATTGGCACATGTGGCTTGGCGTACATAAACTTCAAAAAATATTAAACAAACTGGTTAAGGAAACCTTGTAGAGGTTTACCTTAAATTATTTTTGAAAATAATCATTCTTGTTTTGCTTGGTGAGAAGAAAGCAACACAAAGCCTCTTGTAAGGCAAATTGTGACTCATCAGCAAACCCTTACATATGCTTCATATGGACCTATTTGGTCCTACAATTGTTAAGAGTTTAATGAAAAAATCTTATTGCCTAGTCGTTACTGATGACTTTAGTAGATTTTCTTGGGTATTCTTTTTGGCCACTAAGGATGAAACTAGTGGGATATTAAAGACCTTCATAAGTGAAATAGAAAATCAACTAGACTATAAAGTAAAAGTTATCAGAAGTGATAATGAAACTGAGTTCAAAAATAGTGTAATGAATCAGTTCTGTGAAATGAAGGGTATTAAGAGGGAATTCAGTGTTGCTAGGACTCCTCAACAGAATGGTGTTCCTGAAAGGAGGAATAGAACACTGATAGAGGATTGCTAAGAATATGTTAGTTGGTCTATAAAGTTACAACCACCTTTTGGGCTGAAGTAGTTAATACTGCTTGCTATGTGCTAAATAGGGTCTTAGTCATTAAGCCTCATAACAAGACACCTTATGAACTTATTCATGAAAAAACCTCATTGATAGACTTCATGAAACCTTTTGGGTGTCCTATTACCATCTTAAATACCAAGGATTATCTAGGCAAGTTTAATGGAAAAGCTGATGAGAGATTTTTTGTTGGGTACTCTGTAGTTAGCAAGGCCACAAGGGTATTTAACAAGAGGACCAGGATAGTTGAAGAGACCTTAAACATTAGATTTCTTGAAAATACACCTAATGTGAAAGGAAATGGACCAGACTGGCTTTTTTATGAGATTTCTTGGAAATATCTATTGAACTATGAGCGTTGTTTGAGGAAACCAACTAAAGGGTATTGTAGGAACTAGAGATAAAATTGTTACATGTCAAGCTGAGAAGAAGACAGAACCTGAACAAGAATACATCCTAATACCTATCTGCACAACTAATCCATTAATCTCTCAAGATCCTAAGGTCAGTGAAGAAGATGCTGAAGAGAAGCTTAATGAAAGGAATGAAAGTGGAGCTTCAGATAAAGATGGGGAGGATGATCAAGCCACAAGAAGTGAGTTTGAAAGGCTACTTCAACAAGAAAAGAAGACTATACATCCTAACAACACTAATAGTATTAATACTGTTAGTACACCTGTTAGTGCTGCTAGACCATCTTTTACTAATGATGATCCATCATCACCAGTTAATGCTGCTGAAGCTTCTAATGCATTTGAGGAATACATCTATATTTGAAAACAATTTTTTTATCCCTTTCTAACATGTTGACCATCCGTTCAAAATTCAGGTCGTTATTTTATTTTCTCGAGTATTAATTATAATTTTCATTTATATGTTGAGATATGAACTCCACGACTCTTAACCGGGAAGAAATTAGGGCCTTACACTTGTAATTTAAGTATCGGTTTTGAAAGAAGACGATTTCTAGTTAAGCATTGTCACACCCCCAAACTGCGGCTAGGACGATACGTGTCCGAGGGCGTGACGTCATAAACATCCGATCACAAAGCAATAAAGAACGACCACTAATCATGGACGTTTGAAAAAGTTTACTCGTTGCATAAAATAAAATAGATTCAAGTTTACAGCCATAAATAATTATGTTTAAAAAGTAGCGGAGCATTAACAAAGTTTTTGTAATGACAACGAGTAAATAATAGATAAGTCTTGAAATTGGCGAAGTCATATAGCACATAGACTCCACATAGCATCAAGAATCAATCCAAGCTAAGTACCAGAGAAAACATGTTTAATGACTAGTCACATAATGTTGGTGATTTCTATAGGTTTAAGTTAGTACAAGAGTGGACCACAAGATTTTCAAAACGTATGTGACTATATACGGAATAAGCATCAATAAAAAGTATTTATTGTTGCACTAAGCTCATGACATACGAAGCTAATTAAGTCTAAACAGGGGCATGTTTCATCCTGTTGCAAAGTATTCCTGCCCTTAAGTCGGTGTCCCAACCAAAGACACAATAAGTATAATCGACTTGGACATATATCCGTTTGTTCATCGACGACAGATACAAGTAAGTGCATGCTTACCCGGATAGGGATAATTAGTCCCAATAGATCTATCTATTCACTCGCGCTCCCTCAACCGGTCCTCCGGTCGAGAAACTAACTAGTATCATGATTTAAGTTGGGCATAGTAGTAGAGTTTGTAAGCTACTTGGCAAAACACAAAACATGTAAAAACTCACGTAAAGCACATTATCCGTGTGTCCAATTTAAAAGCAAACAATGTTTCTCACCCTAATAGTATAAAGCGTTTGTTAAATCCAGTTAAAAAGTATGGGGCTATTAAAGACTCACCTTTGCAAGGAGTTAGCGATAACCAAACAGTTGCTGAATATATAAGGAAGGTCTAGCCGCGACCTAGAGTAAGTACGGGTATATGATTTTGCATCTTATCAAAGAAGCAAGTAAAGCATCTTGTTTATATTTAATAGCATCCAGTGTGTTTGCGTTTTAGTTAATAAAAGAAAAGATTTTGAAAACTTTTCTACGTCTTAGTTAAATCCGTACATTGTGAAAAGATTCTATTTTTAGAAAACTTTCCTTTTTAGGAAACTTTTTAGTTTCAAACGTTAATAGCCGTCCCCTAATTCTTAGGTTACCATATTTTACCAATCGCTTAACAATTTAAATCGCCTACTCCTTAGTTTAAATCGCCGAAAAATGGTCCGTTTCGTACCATTTTTAATGATCCTCCATTTTATTAAGTTCGGCATCTCAAATAACCTTTCGTAACATTTCTAGATGTTCTAACTAATTACCTAACGTCTCTATATGTTTCGCTTGCATTTAAAACATTCAAAATCGTCCGAAAGTGCCCGTAACCCTCTTTTATAAACCCAATCAGCCCACTTTATTTAGTGTTCTTCTTAAAAATCTATTTTTTCGAGGGGGGGGGCCCACCCCCGGGGGGGGGGATTTTGTGGTAAAAATGTCATCGTTATTGATTTTAGGGGCTTAGCGGTTGCCTACTTTTTGGTAAAAATTCATCGGAACAACTTTAGTGTTTTATTTACTTTTGGCCGATTCGGACCGTAGGGTCCGAATCGGCCAGTTTTAGCTGCCTGATCTGGTCTTTGCATTTTCCCAATTTGCCGAAAATGTTTAAAGTTTCATTGGTCATAACTTGGCCGTTTTAAGTCCGATTTTAAAGTGTGATATACGAAAAATTATCTATTTGAAAGGAGCTCTTCGAAAACTACTTTTACGCCTAATGAAAACATTTTTAAGTCGCTCAACCCCTCAAAACAAAATCGGGACAGCAAGTATGGTTTTGCCGAATACGAACTTAAAATCAAATTTTTTCCCCAAATCGATATTAGTGCCTAATCTAGTCCTACCTTTATTTACCACTAATCCACCACAAAACAAAACCTTAAACCACCCAATATCTATTGTTGCAACTCTATCCACTCTCAATCTCACCTAAGAACATAGTCTAAAACCATAACATAAGCTTTTGCCATAAAACTTTTCAACTTTTTTTTAAGATGAACAAAAATATTTGTAGTTTCTTTTGTTATAAAAAAAAACTATCACTAAACACTGGTTTCTAGAAAATTTTTATAAACATAGATCTACAACATGATTCATAATAACATCAAAATGCACATGATGGGTCATGCAAATACTCACAAGAAAGTGAGTAAAAGATGTAGACACAAGATCTTGCAAAAACCCACTTATAAACTTGAAACCCTAGTTTTTTGATTCTTGAAAACTCTTGAAAAACAACCAACAATTACTTGGATCTACCTTAGATATAACTAGGAATGAGTTTAGAATACTTGGATCTTGAAGAAAATCAAAAGATATGGATGTGTTTGTGGGTGTTAGTTGTGCCGTGAGATGGGGAGCAAGGGGAGGGAGAAAAGGTTTTTGTTGGTGACTTGCAAATGAGATGAAACCCTAAGTTGTGGTATAGTGTTAGTATTTATAGTCCAAGACTAGAGTTAGGAGGGTTCATGTGATGTATAAGTGACCAACACACACCAAGAGTGTGTGTGTTGGGTGGTTCGGCAAAGGTAAGTCCACAAGGACAAGATGGTTCAATTTTTCTAGCCAAGGTTCACACAAAATGGTTATGGTTCAAAGTTTACTTAGTCAAATGTGTAAGAGTGTGTAAGTAAACACATGATGTGTAAGAGTCTTGCATGCATGCATGTTGCTAGGATACAAAATGTCTCTTTCTTACACTAATATGGCAATAATTTCAAATTTGGAGTTAGTGGTTTAAGGATGATTTAATTTCAAGTACTAAGAGTATTTTGGCTTGGCTTTATACATCTTTATATGTATGGAATAAGGGTGAACGAAATTTTTATGCTTAAGAGTTATATTATTATCGATAATTGGAGTTCTACATAAAAAGATTTTTTGAAGTTTTCCGGGGTTCCGTTTGGTCAAAAACGCGAAAAACGCAATTTAAAGGGTAAAGCCCTAAAATGAAAATCGGGAGTGATTAAAAATCACGGAACACTCAGGAAAGCTACAATAACACATATAATGCCTAAATTAATTTATAACCGATGCCGGAACGCGTCCGGTGACGTTTCTCAGTTTTTACGCAGTTTAGTTCCTCGGTAAATTGCCAAATTTAAACGTAACGAATAAAATTTAAAGTAGATGACCGGAGTGGGTCAGAATACTAACCGGGAATTTACGGGGTGTGACATCCTTTCCCCGTTAAAAGAGCTTTGTCCTCAAAGCTTAGGACGTAGCTTGAGATGCGGATACAGGGTTAGCGAACAGATGAGGGTACTTCTTCTGCATTTGGTCTTCGCGTTCCCAGGTATACTCGGGACCTCTTCTTGAATTCCAACGGACCTTCACGATTGGAATGCGACTTTGCTTCAAACGCTTGACTTCGCGGTCCATAATCTCAACCGGTTCTTCAATGAAATTGAGCTTTTCATCAATGTGGATTTCGTCCAATGGAATCGCGAGCGGTTCATCGGATAAGCACTTCTTAAGGTTCGAGACGTGAAAGGTACTATGAACACGGCTTAGTTTCTCTGGTAATTCTAGTCGATATGCAACCGTTCCCACCTTGGCGAGAATTTTAAAAGGTCCAATATAACGAGGGTTCAGCTTTCCCCGTTTGCCGAAACGTATTACACCTTTCCAGGGCGATACTTTCAACATAACCTTATCCCCAACCTGAAACTCTAATGGCTTACGTCTCTTATCAGCGTAGCACTTTTGTCGATCACGTGAAGCTTGTAGACGATGCTTGATTTGGATAATCTTCTCTGTTGTCTCACGAACAATTTCTGGTCCAGTAAGCTGAGCGTCTCCCACCTCAGCCCAACAGACAGGTGACCGGCATTTGCGACCATACAACGCCTCAAAAGGTGCCGCCTTAATACTTGTATGATAGCTGTTATTGTAGGAGAATTCTATTAAGGGTAAATGTCTGTCCCATCCCTTCCCGAAATCTATCACACATGCTCGGAGCATGTCTTCCAATGTTTGGATAGTCCTCTCACTTTGACCATCTGTTTCGGGGTGATATGCCGTACTCATATCTAATTGAGTTCCAAAAGCTTCTTGAAGAGATTGCCAGAATTGGGACACGAACCTACCATCGCGATCAGAGATGATCGAAACAGGCACTCCATGTCTCGACACCACTTCTTTCAAGTATTGCCTGGTCAGTTTCTCCATTGAGTCATTCTCCTTTGCTGGCAGAAAATGAGCCGATTTAGTGAGTCGGTCGACTATAACCCAAATCATATCTTGCCCACTTGCCGTTTTTGGTAACTTTGTCACGAAGTCCATAGTTATGTTTTCCCATTTCCATTTAGGGATTTTTGGTTGTACCAATAGACCGGACGGTTTCTGGTATTCCGCTTTAACCTTTGCGCAAGTCATACACTTTCTCACATATGTGGCAATTTCTGCTTTCATGTTGGGCCACCAGTAAAGCTTTTTCAAATCTTGATACATTTTGTCCGATCCAGGGTGGATCGAATACTTTGACTTATGCGACTCGTGCATAATCAAAGCTCTCAAAGCGCAGTAAACTTCCTGTCTCAACCCGCGACCTATATATATATATATATATATATATATATATGTATATATATATATATGTATATATATATATATGTATATATATGTAGCGGTGCGTGACTAATAGTATATTAAATCATATAATGCATACTTGCATATATATATATATATATATATATATATATATATATATATATATATATATATATATATATATATATATATATATACACATATATATATAGCGGTGCGTGACTAATAGTATATTAAATCATATAATGCATACTTGCATATATATATATATATATATATATATATATATATATATATATATATATATATATATATATATATATATATATATATATATATATATATATCACTATCACGTATATATAATCATATACTAAAATCTCCAAGTGCGACGCAAAACCTTTCGCTTTGACACACTCGATCAATATTACAACGTTTCTTACAAAGTTTCTATTTTTAAAAAGCTTGCCGAAAGTAAGGATAATATAATCCAAACTTAGCAATTCATCTCATTTTAACTAAACATTCTGAACCCTTTGCTCATTATAGACTATGTTCAAAAGTTTATGCAAGTTTGACTTTTAAAAGTCAAACTGCGTAGTTGACTTTTTACCCCAAAATTAACCAAACTTGACTTGGCCATAAAATGTTCGTTTTTAATAGTTACAAGACCCATTTTATATCGAATCCTAGCTTATAACATCCTTTATCATATTCAAAAGCCTAATTTAGATTTCAAAAATTTCTCGACACGCTATGACTAAGTCAAACATTCTGGTCAACAAAAGTCAACACAAAGTCATACAAAAACTCATTTTCATCAAAATCTAACTATTCTAACATGTTTAACTAGCCTAAAAATATGTATCAAAACTATCAAACATATGCTCATACTTGAAACACTTTCAAATCGATTATGCACTTGAATCATCTAGCTATAATTACATATATATAATAACCATCTAATTAATCAACATATAAACATAAACAAGTGCTCACAATGCTAGAACAAGACTTGACTATGGTTTCCTCTTTTGACTTGAAATCAGACGAGCACAAAGACCAAACCAAATAACATTTTCAAATCAAACCACTTCAATACAACATTAATCTAACACTAGTAAACACACCCTTATACTTGAAATGACCAAGAATCAACCAAAAACCCAACTTCCTCAAAACTCAATACATGTAAGGTTTCTTTAGTGGGATTTGTAGAGGATTAAACAAGGATTAATATGGTATAAGCGGATTAACATACATGTAAGTAACAAATTTTTGACAATGAATTTAGTATGTGTGTGTGTGTTTGAACGGACAAGGAGAGGAGGAGATAAAGAGAAGTGAAATTTTGTAAAAGAATGAAGTGTATGTGTGTGTGTTGTTTATATAGAAAGAAATTTTGACCATTTAGCAACTTTAGCCCCTCCTTTCATAAGTCCTTGCAAATTTTAATAAAAAAATGGTTATATTTTCGTTACTTAGCCGATTAAAACACGGGTCATCACTTTCGTAAATATTTTTAATTCCGTCTCACTAAATATAGTTTAAAATCTTTATTAAAATGTTAAACCTTGCAAAACACGACCTTTAAACACGGTTTTCACCAAAACTTAAAGAAACGTCTAAAAATACAAAAATAACATATTTACGCTCTCGGAGCATGAAAAACAAATTTTCTAACTTTCTTAAACGCTAAAGACAAACAGAAACTAAATTACGGAATGAAATCAGCCAATAAATGATAATTCTCATTAAACTTCATATAGCATAAACGACTATAATTATTTACGTATAAAATATAAACGTCGTAGTTCGAGATAAACGTTGACCTGAAACTCGGGTTGTTACAGTAAATATTAATAAATTATATACATTATGTTTTAGTTTACAGAATTAGTTTGATTAAACTGAATTAAAGCTAACATGTACTTTATTATCCTCAAACAGATGCCAAACGCCTTATTGGTTTGAGATATGGTGATGCATAATACAAAGTGACATCAAGCTATGGCCCTTTAAAGTTACTTCAGGTCCGGTTGAGAAACCAATGATTTTTGTCAACTTAGAGAGGCACCAAGGATATTGGCATGATTTTGGGCCAGTAATGGTCACCTCCAAGTCGGCCGCTTATCCATCTAATTATTCCTATAATCTTACTAACACTCCCTTAATAAGACATGCTACCAAGTCTCCTTCCTACCCGCCAACGACTTTTGGTAATTTACCAACTAATTATAATATGTATTATGAGGTGGGTGCGGAAAGATTAATTATGTTATTTCACAATAAACTTATTTTGACATGTTCCCAAGTAAAGTATTACAGAATATAATCTGTTAATAACCGTTTTGACCTAATACTTAGGAATGGATCAATACGAAAAACTTTTTGTATTGGTCAAAAAAATGAAAATGTTTAAATTATATGATCTGCTACATGACACTACCAATATCTTTTTATGAGTGGTTGGATTATGTTTGCTTCAAAAGTTTTTTATTAGTACATTGGTTTATAGCATGTGGCCAATTCAATGAGAGCTTTTTTCATGTCCATGCGGTCTTACTATTTTGTGAAAATTTCTACTACATTATGTACTCAATATTCTCATCTTAATATTGTATGGTGATCTTAGGAGTGTTTGGAATTATGTAACATAGTGTGGTGCAATTACCTGATCTATGATCTATGATTTTTTTTACTTAGGTTTATCTTGTGTATACTACTAATA
Organism: Tanacetum coccineum; assembly: GCA_026074375.1. NCBI lineage: Eukaryota > Viridiplantae > Streptophyta > Magnoliopsida > Asterales > Asteraceae > Tanacetum > Tanacetum coccineum. Next base: position 14,935 of record BQNB010115004.1, read on the forward strand.
ATTGCGTTAGTGAAAATCTAAAAGAAGAGATAACTGACTCCATTCTCGAGGAAGCAACATCACAAACCTTGAAGATGCCTAAGAAATCGCCCAAAATTCCATTGACAAAATGATGTCACTACCTAACAATAACAATGAAATTTATTGTTTTTAAATTATATCCGTCTTAATGTTATTGGCAAAACTTTTGCAGAGAGAAAGTATGCTATAGTTTAGATTCTGTTTCCGATGTAGCTATTGATTTAAACTTCAATGAATCTCTTTACACAACTGAGTTCTTGAAACGATCAAGATGTTTGATACGCTGATATTAATAACCTATATATAATATATAATATAATATATATAACTAAAATACCTAGAATATCAAATAATATTAGTAGAAGTATTCCAAAAAGAAATGAAAATCACTTTAGGAAAAGTGATGACCAAATCTTCCCGAGTCGTACCCCGACGAAGCGTGAATTGAAAATCTCGTTAAAATTCATGATCGCGTGATTTGAATAATCAATTTTAGGTTTTTGGTTCTATTTCTACTTATGAAATGCAAAAACTAATAAAGGCAAGCAAACAAATAAGGCAACTAAGATTTAAACCTAAAAACGATAACGGGAATCCTAAAACGCGACTAAACAAGCAAGTAAATCAAATTTAACCCCTAAAAATGCAAATTTAATTTTTAAAAGTCCTAAATGATGAAAAATAATTTTAGAAAAAAGAATTATATTTTTTTTATTTTTATTTTGTTTTTTATGAATTAAAATCTACTTTAATCTAGAAAATTAATTAAAAATACTAAACTAATTTATAAAAATCTAGAAAAGTTACTAAAAGTACTTTAAGCTAAAAGGAAGGTTTATAAGGAAAGATTACTAAATAAGCTCTTTCCAATAAGCAACTATAACTAAAATAAGCTGTAAAAGCTTAAACTAAAAATGCATATATGTATTTAATAGTGTAAGAGACTAATGAAAAAGTCTCAAGGGCGAGATGGTAAAGGTGTTGGTGTGTTAAGGGGGAGATCACAGGTTCGAAACCTGTGACTTCCTTTTTGATGAAAACATTTTTTTTATTTTCTTTTGAAAAAGCTATAAAATAAGCAACAATGTAAAACTTTAATAAAGAGCTTTTCGACAAATCTAAAAAATAAGCTAGCAAAAACTACTTATAAGTTGACAGTTTAGCTTATTAAGTTTAGTGGTTTTTAAGCTAAAACAGTTTTAGCTTTAAGGACTTAATAAGCAACAAGATAACAAAGAAGCTGAAAACAGATGAACTCCTGAACCTAATAAGCACTTAGGGACAAGAAATCAACAAATAGAAAAAGATATAAGCACTTTAAACCATTAAGACAACTAGACACTAAAACAGGTTCTTATGACAAAAGACCAATTTTAAGCTAAGTTTTAGACCAAATAAGCAATTGAAATAAGTTTTAAACTCAAAACAGATCTACTTTGACATCCAAAGAACACATGAAAACAAGAGTTAAGAAAATTTGTTTAGAAAATAAGCTAGAAAAAAAGACTTAAAAACTGACAGTTTTACTAATCTTTTTAGCCTTTTAAAATAATGACTAGATGGCTACTAGCAACCCTATTTTTAAGCTAGTATAAGCTGTTTAAAGCCTTTGAAAACCGCAAATAGATTTAGCTTATTAGCCAATAATCTTGTGCCATGATTTCCATGACCTAAAACAAATTATTACCCGCTTAAATCTAGGATCAAAAGTAGGCTGTTGAAACTTTAAAACTAAGAACACTAATTTATGACAGATTATGGTGTATCACAAAAAACAAATGCAAGCCTGAACTAGTTCATTATAGAACCACAAATGAGAATAAAAACAACACTAATGAGCAAATCCAAAGAAGCTAACATATAAGCTAATAGAATAAACTAGAAGACCACAGATTCAAAACACACATACAAAAAAAAATTGAAAATGAGTTTTAGACTTTTAAATCTAATAAAAGCTATTAACAAGTCATCTTAAAAGCTTATCACATCTGGCTTAAGACCCAAAAGGCTGACTAGCAGCACTAACATTAGTTAGTGCTGTTATGCCAAATACCCCTTTAAAATCTAAAAAGCACTTTTAACCTTAAAACAGATTTCAAAAATCATTAAAACTTGAAAACAGATTAAGCACAATGTATATTAAGGACATTTAAACAAAAACTTCAACGAAATAAGCATTTAGGTATAAGCTAAATTAATATGCATATTTTTGGTTTTTCAAAGCAGTTTTGACTAAAAATTAATGAAAGCCTAAGACAGATTAAAAGAGGTTATTAACTAGATTCAATAAGCTATATTAAGACAGAATAAGCATAAATGAACAGGAATAAGCACTAATAAGCAAATTTATAAGTAAAACAGTTATTAAGCTTAAGAAGAGAAAAGGAAGAGTGTACCTTGATCCTAGCTCAAAGAATGATCAAATTAGCTTTTACAAGCTTAGATCTACAAGCTCCAGCTTATCTGTGATAAGCTGGTATTATCCATAAGCCCATCCATGTTTCGCTTAATAAGGTGAAATTACCATTAAGTTAAGCTTTTGAAGGCTTAACTGAATGAAGAGCTAGCTTATTAGTTAACTAAGAGCTTATTGAGGCTTATTAAGTTGTATCCAAACACATTTCTTATGAAGTAAAGACAGAATTAACAAGCACATTTTAAATAAGCTGATACTTTTATTAATATTAAAACGATTACAAGCTTTTAAAGAAAGAAATACATTAAATTGAACAATAAGCTGAAAGTTTTACAAAACTAAGCTAAAAACTAAATAAGTTGAACTAGACTAGACACCTTATGTATGAGAGGAGTCCTCCTTATATAGTGATGAGGAAAAGGATCCAGAACCCTAGGACGCTCGCCAATCTTCAATCTTGTCCGTATAATCAAATCCAATCCTTACGCAATATAATCTTGACCCTTGATTTGAGTGCACGTCACATCCTCCAATAGGAGAGCAGGGGATTGCCATCATGTCAAGTGAGAGTGTCAAAGTGTCAAGAGTTGGTTTCTAGAAGGATGGGGCGAGTGTGGGTGAATGATTGAGAAGGGATTTACCCTATGTCATGTTTGTATGAAAATGAAGGGAAGGGGTGAAAGAGATACACAGTAAAATTTGACCCGTGATATAATCGTTGACTTGTACTAAGGCTGTTTTGGGCTTTGTCATGTTGATTTTGGGCCAAGGTGGGATAAAAGGGTTTATGGTTTATGGACTTGGATTATGGTTTTAATAGTTTAGGTTTTGGGCTATTTTAAGGGTTTTAAAAATATAGTTTTAGGTTTGGGCCGACCCGGCCCATTAAGTGGGCCCGGGTTGGTCCATAAAAAATGGATACGTCTTTAACTTTGGTTTTTCGCACTCTTTCCATTCCCTTGCTCGGCTTTGTCCATTTTTTGCTTTGTTTTTGTCCATTTTAATTAATATCCGTACCTGCAAGACACAATTCATAAAACAAACAAATACGATGCATTTTTTATGTATTATTGGTCTTTTTAGCTCATTTTATTAGGAAAATGGTATGTGTATTTACACACATACCAAAATCCTCCATACTAAGCCATAGCCGTGTCCTCACGCAATGTTATAAATATACGCTTAAAACCAAAATTCCAATCCCCCTAAACAAAACACCTCGAAAAGTAGCAAAGTACTCATCTAAGGGAATTAAGAAATTAATAGTTTTGAAACGCCTCTGTTTTTCCATTTTTCCACACTTTTATTTTTCTACTATTTTTATATTTTTCCTTATTTTCTTTTTTCCTCTTTTTGTATTTTTCTTTTAAGCAATCAAACTAACATGTTTGGACTTTCGTTATTTTCATAACTTTTAGGGTCATAGAACAAGAAGCGCCTATAGAATAATCTATAGATGTCCAAAGGATAAATTCATCGTCCTTGATTTTTCACCTGCCCCAAACCAAGCTTAAAAATGAAATCATTGTTAAATACAAGTTGAGATGCTAACACTACTCATAAATGCTAATTGTGTAAGTAAAAACTTAACTTTTCTCTCCCTTATTCCTAAATCCCCTAAAGATTTTATTTTTATTATTAGCGACAAATAAATTAAGTCCTTATTCTTATAAAGTAAAACCCGGTTTAGACCATAATTAGTTTGAAATCCTTTCCTAAAGAGACGATATGGTGAGAATAAGGTCCACATTAAGGTTCTAATTTCACATGATTTAGGGGTTATCCTTTTATTTCATCCAAAACATCTCAACTACGAGTCCAGAGACGGAGCTTTATTAGATAATCCCGGAGTTTAAATTTGGCTATATTATTAGGATTATTATTATTGCAACATTATTAATACCCCTCGGTCCTTTTAACAACTTCCACATCGGTACGCGAGCCGACCATGGTCCAGGAGTCTTATTTTGACCAAGAAATCCTCGACCTTTTTGAAGGCTGCAACATCGGTTGTGAGCTGGCAAGATGCAGCAAACTTTTATCAGTCTCGGATTTACTATTCCAACTATGGGCCTTCTTTTGAAGACTGCCACATCGGTTGTGAGCCGGCAAGAGGCAATAAACTTTTATCAGCCTACAGTTTTTATAATTGATATTAATACCTCCACCTTTTAAATGACTACCACATCGGTTGTGAGCCAGCAAGAGGTAGTGGTCCTATTTCAGCTTTGGTTTATTGCATACTTATTATTATTATAGCCAAATTTCAAGTCCTGTGGTCTTTTAACTACCTAGATAACGGTAGCGAGCCGTCAGGAATCGGTAGCCTATTACCCCACAACACTGACAAAACCTCGATGTGTACCCTAATTTCACCATAAGGAATCTCTACGAAGTGATTTAAACTAAGAATCGGCAAAACCAAAGTAACTTTATTTATTCAACAATTATATAACGTTTATTAAGCTAATGGGAACAAAGAGCCACAATTAACCTCTATGAGCTCTAAAGAGATCCAACTACTCTATGTTTATAACAACCGCAATTTTCATAAATGTAAATATCCATCTATTAAGTTAGATGATGTACAATCTATCAATTATATATGAACTCACATTTTTTAGGAAAATTTTTCGCTTTATTACATTACTTACTTTGCCAACATCTCAATGTGCAATATTTCTTGCATAACTAAAGTTAACGGGCTCAGGCAACCTACATATGACAATCCTATCTTCATATATGTCAAGCAATCATCATAATATATCAAGTCAATATCATAATATCATTTTTACAAAGTACATTATTCCTATAATGTACCATTTGCAACGTTATATCAAAACGAACTTTAAACCGTTATCGTATGCCTCTAAACTGTAATTCCATGAATGATTAATATCTAAAGTGAATGCACAAGCTACTAAAGCATATTTACAAGCAATATAACATCTCAATTGAAATATAAACTCCCTCCAAGTCAAAGTACAAGTCTTTAAAAGCTCAATATACAAGTCATTAAGCATGATCTCTAAAATAGCCGTTTTACCTCTGTTTTTATTCTAATTTCTTCACCATCACTTGTGTACAAGCTATTACACTCAATATACAATATGTAAACCCTAATTATTCCATTCATAAGCTTTCATATCTATTTTTACACTTAAAACCCTAATTTAAAACCCTAAACCCTAAAACTGAGCTAGTTTCTAAACCATGACTCGTTTCTTCAATTTTATCCATTGTAAACCTAAACCAATACTTAAATAAGTTATAATAACATAAATTACAACATTATCAATCACTTTCCATCATCATTTCACCATATTAACAACAATGTACAAGAAATAAAACTAGAAAACCCTAATTGTGCCCTAATTATGATTTTGACCCGTTTACTCATTTTCTACCCGTTTTAGCCCAAACCACCTATCAACTTTTGATTATAATCCTTAATATAAGTCTTAAGATCAGTAACCTATCATTCCTAATCAAATGTATACGAATTACAAGCTAGAAAACTCAACCCGAACCCTAATGAGCCCTAAATGTACCCGTATGCACTTTTCTTTCATTTTGACCCATTTTAACTATCTTTTTGCAAACAAGCACCTCCATGACTCACCTCCTTCATACCTAAGCAGCTTACACACCTTCTAAACAAATATCTTCATCATTTATAGTTTAAAAATTGCACATGGTCTCTTGTTTCTTCTTGTTTAAGCCGCGGCATCACATGGGCAAAACAACTCACCAAAGCTAGTTTCTAGCTTGACCAACACATCTACTAGACCCTCCTCATCATCCTCTAGACTTCCCACATGTCCTAACCAGATCACATAGCTTACCTTGGTCACCAAGATCATTTTACCTATAAATAGCAACCTAAACCATTCATTTTTCTTCATCCCCCACTTCCTCCTCTATAACCCTTACATAGAAGCAATCCTTTGCTCTAATAGATCCTAAGAAGTCTTAAGAAGGCCCAAGTACAGAAAGGAAGCAAAAGAAACTAAGAAACAAAGCTCGGGAGTCGTTATTCTAGGCGTACGAAGCTAAAAGTCCCGATTCTGACCCGTTTCTAAGCTATAAGCTCAAGACTAGGTTACCCGTGACGAAGGCGTTACTATTCATTTCATATACATTGCTATCAATTTCCCTATAACTGTTCAGGTGAGTTCATAGCCTGGCATTTCAATCTTTTTATAAACCCGCGAGGGGGATACAAGCTATAAACATGAATGCAATTATTTCTGTATGCAATTTCAATTTACTA
>BQNB010115005.1:2600-21644 GCA_026074375.1 Tanacetum coccineum
AGCATTTGACCATTGATTTTGACGTTTGGGTAAGGGATTTTCAGTAGTGGACAAACTTGACATAGGTACAAATGGTCCATCTTCTAGAGTTTTCAGAAGGTATGGTTCAAGTCCATCAAGGAATACCAGGAACCTAACTTTCCAACTCGTGAAACCCTCTATGTCAAAAGTAGGTACATTTGTGACATGAGACCCTCCTCTTGAATCAAGCAGTTGAGGTAGGTTCTAATCAGCAACACTTTGAGCTACATTAGTCGTAGTAGTAGTATTGATAGGGTTAGTAGTTGTAGGCATCGTGTCAACCCTATTAACATTAGGGCTACCCGGATTGCCAGAACTTGCACCAAAAGGTGGTGGGAAAGGTGGTACAGTTCCAGACATGATTGGATCTTGATTTATTTAAAACAAAGAGCAGTTTCTTAAAAGTTTTATAAATCAACACTGCTCTGATACCAATTGAAAGTCCCAATTAACACTTCTATAAGGAATATAACACTTATCTAATGTAAATAACACAAGTAATAACTTTTCAATCGTGTAATGCTTTATTGATTAAGAACCAAAGTATATGAATGTGCTATGGATTGCACAATTGAATGACAATGTGTGCTTACCCTCTGAACATGTAAACTAGATAGAGTATTGAGTTTACAAGCGAACTTATATAGCTAGCTGATAGGATCAGTGGTCTACTGTGTAAGTTCGACAAAAGAGTAAATGCCTATAATAACAACAATAATTAAAGTGATGACATTTAATCCTTACAACATTATCTATTTATACTAATACTAGGTTGCGTCCTTAGTGCGGGTAGTTGCAACGTGTCAAGAATCCAGTGGATGAAGTATAAGGTATTTAATGCATGTCCATTCTTAGAAACTAACCGCACATACTTTAGTGAACAGTTCTGCCAACTGTTCACTACTTTTGCCAACATCGTACTTGGTATAGGCTTTAACTTAAACCAATGTTTATTCCGCCATAAACACTTATTAAGTTTCCCGCCTTCATTTAGAGAACAATCTTTAAGCTCAGTTTGTTCTTCTTCAGAGGGTAACCGGATAATTAGAGTATTACCACATCTGACTCTTCTTAGAACTTTAGCGTATTGCTTCTACATACCAGCTGATATCTATCCCAGCTGACGAGTATGTCTTCAAGTAATCTTCGACTTCCTTGACAATGTCTTTGACTTGAATACGTCTGACGTTGCTCTCAGAGACTTCACACTTAAAGAGTCATTTCACAACCTCTGAGTCCCATCACTCAAAGGTTCTTTCATAACCTCTGAGTCCCATTACTCAGAGGTTCTTCAATACACGCTGATCCCACTCAGCGGGTTCCTTAGTACTTAGCCTAATTTCTGTTTAAATCTAGGTGCTGATTACTGGGCTCTGCATCGGCCCAACACATTTAAAACGTCAACCGAACTTACTTATTATTTTCATTGCGTTTAAAATTATTTTTCCATAAATATAGGTTATTCACACGACACCTATCACATTAAATTGCTACAAAAACCCATTTTTAGCCGTTGCCGGCCGACTCCGGACCGAAAACATGATTTTTTGACAAAACTCAACCGAACCTTGCTCATTCATTTAAAAATACTTCAAACCACAAAATAGGGTTTGAAAACTTATATTCAACCAAAATTTCACCTTTTTACGACCGTTACAGTCTTTTACCGAATTTCACGAAAAGAACCGTTTTCTGATAACTTTCAAATCTCACACTCACGATTTACGTTTTAAACCAACGTTATTTTATCATTATGAATTTATTAAATAAATAAACCCATTAACAATTCCCAAATTCATTAAATCTCCATTCTCGAATAAACTGTTGTGCCGGTACGCGCTGCGTGACGATTTTTCGCTAAACGCGGGAAAACTTCCCGAAAAGCACTGAAAACCTCAAAACCACTCTAAAACAGAAAAATGAATCAAAAGCAATTCATTTACGAATTCAAAAATCTATCAAAATATTGGTTAAACCGAAACCGTTTTACGCAAAAATAGTCAACAGAAGTCAACTTTTTAGCTTTCATCAGGAAAACTGACAAGACCGAAAGACTTAAAAATGCAAAACTATAATATTTTATAATACTTAACCCTAGGCAAATTACGGGTTATCACAACGGTTGCTCACACAACACGTCAACCAAATACGTTTAGATGCTAGTCTAGATCTCCATGAACCAAACACCTTGTGTATCCTTATATCTAGTACCGAAAATCCCAAAATCCTAATAAGGGTTTGGCCAATTTTGGTTGTACCAAAAATCAAACAAATTGAAACCCAAGTATGGGTTGTTGTAGTCGTCAAGCAAGGAGAACTAACCGAAAACCCTTGATTACTCTTGTGCTATGAGAAACAAAAGAGAAGCAAGAAAATTAAAACATCCTTGAGAGGGTGTCACCGAAATTCGATGATGAGAAGGAACCGAAATTCCCTTGTAGGAATATTCAGCCGATTTTGGTGAGGGGAGAGGGAGAGAGAACTTTGGTGATTTTTGTGATTGTGATGAATGAATAATGAGGTCTAGGGTGGGGGTTTATATAGGCTTCCAACCTTAAAGCTTTGTGAACAAGAAAACATTTTTTCCTTATTTACACAATATACTTTCTTTATTCACATCACAATATCTTTACAATATCTCCAAAAATTTGATCCAAAACCTTTCTAAAACCACTAGGGGGTCGGCCATCTATAGGGCACCCTTAGGGTTTAAGTTTTGTCCAATTTAGTCCCTCGGTTTATTAATTTAAATGTTCGTTGAGTTAGTTATTACAAGTAACGGTAACTAACGACTATTTAAATATATTTCGTGAAGTATTAAACGTACTCTTCGTGTCTTAACGTGTGTGCCCCCAATAGGCTTACGTATTCCTAACTGCATAACATGCAGATCCAACTAACATATTCCAACAATTTATTCATGTCGTGAGTTGAGATTAATAAGTAAAATATTGAAAGAAGTATAATTGCCTTCCATATCACAGTATATCATCACTGGTATAATGAAGAAAATGAACAAAAATAATTTCATGTATCTTTAGTTGTACGTAGGAATTGCTTTTATCAATACCCCTCGCGTTTCTAAAATTCGATACCGACTCGATTATTCACATGAGACTGTAAGTTAGGGTAAAACTCTGCGTCGGCTTATCATTCACATTAAGGGTATAAATACATGAGTTTAGACTAATCTAGAAGTGGGCTAGAGCCCATTACAAATATCAAATAATATATTGGCTAACACTCCCCCGTAGTTTGAGTGGGAGGACACCGGACGCTCAAACTGGAGCGAAATTCTTCAAACGATGTTGACGATAAACCCTTGGTGAAAATGTCTGCAAACTGATATCTAGAAGGCACATGAAGTACTCAAACTTGTCCCGCAGCAACCAAATCACGAACAAAGTGAATATCAATCTCAATGTGCTTGGTACGCTGATGCTGAACTGGATTTCAAGACAAATAAACTGCATTGACATTATCACAGTAAATAAGCGTAGCAGGAGACAAAGGAGTATGCAACTCACGTAATAAGTTACGTAACCAACAAGGCTCAGTAACAGCATTGGCAACACCACGATACTTTGCCTCTGCAATAGAACAAGAAAGCGTCGGCTAACGCTTAGAGGACCAAGAAAGCATGTTGTTGCCAAGAAATACATAATACTCTGAAGTCGATCTCCGAGTAGTAGGACACCCAGCCCAATCTGCATCTGTGGTAGATGAAGAAAATAACTGCAAACCATAATGCAGAGTACCCTGAACATACCGCAAAATCCTCTTAAGAGTTGAGAGATGAGGCTCCCGAGGATCATGCATATGAAGACAAACCAACTGAACTACATAAGAAATATCCGGTCTAGTAAAAGTAAGATACTTAAGAGAACCTGCAAGACTCCGATACAAAGTCGGATCAGATACTGGATCACCATCAACACCTAGTTTAGTCTTAGTATCAACAAGAGTCCGACTAGTTTCACAATTATCATATGTGCTTTCTCTAAAATCTCAACAACATACTTCTTCTGAGACAAAAATAAACCTGAAGAATCACACGTGACAGAAATACCCAGAAAATAATTAAGTAGACCCAAATCTGTCATAGCAAACTCCTGATGCAAAGAACGAATAATCCGCTGTAATAAAACCTCATAAAAAGCAGTGGGAACAATATCATCCACATATAATAACAAATAAGCAGTATCAGTCCCCTGTCTGTAGATAAATAAGGAGGAGTCACAACGACTATGAGAAAAGCCAATCTGAGTAATGTAAGACGCAAATCGCTAAAACCAAGCTCGAGAGGCCTATTTTAGCCCATAGAGAGACCGCTGTAATAAACACATATAATCAGGATAAACAGAATCCCGAAATCTAGGAGGCTGATGCATATAAACTGTCTCTGAAAGATCACCATGTAAAAAAGCATTCTTGACATCGAGTTGATGGATCGGCCAATGTCGAGAAGCGGCTAAATTAAGAACAGTCCGAATAGTACCCGGTTTAACAACCTGACTAAAAGTATCATCAACATCAACCCCTTCTAAATTTGTACTAGGGGTGAGCATACCGAACCGTCGATCGGACTGGAAGACCGGACCGGACCGAAGGTATTTCGGTCCGGTCCGCGGTCCAGTGTTTTGGACCAATTCGGTCATCGGTCCGGTCCGGTCTGGTCCAACCAAAAACCCTATGATAATGCGTATAGGACCGGACCGGACCGGACCGTACCGTACCATTTTGGTCCGGTCCTCGGTCCGCTGTTTTGGCTAGTTTTGGTCTCGGTCCAAGGTCTGTCCGATTTGGTCCTTGGACCGTGCTCACCCCTACTCTGTACTACCGTTCGCCACAAGACGAGCCTTGTAGCGATTAAGCGTGCCATCTTCCAGATACTTGTGACGAAAAAGACACATACAACGCACAATATTGGTATCCGGTGGTCTAGGTACTAAAGTTCAAGTTTTGTTTTTAATAACGTATGATATTTATCACGCATAGCATTTTGCCACTTAGGATCACTAAACGCATCACGATAAGATTTTGGTAAAGGTGAAACCGAAGACACGTGTAAAGTGAGACGCGCAGTGGGACGATTAGTCATGACACATAAACGTGTTACCATGGGGTGAATCGAGGCCGAGTTTGGGTTTTCAGGTGGATCAGGAATTATAATAGGTGATTGAGCCACAGGTTCGTGTTGGGTCGCGGATGATTGAGTTTTGGTAGGCGTTTGTTGTTGGACCGCAAACGTGGACGGAGGCGGTGAGTGGGCTTGATTTTTGGTGGTTTGAACTTGGTCCAGTGAGAGTTGTTGAGGTGAGTGGGCTTGATTTTTGGTGTTATGAATTAGAGTGATGGGTTCATGTAGGAGTTGCACAGCAGGATTAGAGGGAATTATTGGTGGTGTAATATCTAGTATGTCGTCTAAAAAGGTATAGGTAGGTGGTAACGCTGGTTGAGTGGAGCCATAAGGAAAAACGGTCTCATCAAATGTAACATGACGAGAAATGATGATCTTATTTGTTTTTAAATCAAGACAACGATACCCACGATGATTTGAAGCTTGTCCCAAATAGATTGAAGGTGTGGCGCGAGGTTCAAGCTTGTGGTTGGTGTGAAGGTGAGGGTAACATAAACACCTAAAGGTACGTATAAGGCTATAGTCAGGGTTTGTTCCAAACAAGCGGGTATAAGGTATTTCATTGTTAATGGTAGTAGATGGTAAAAAGGTTAACAAGTGAGTGGCCACATTAAGGGCTTCGACCCAAAAAGTAGGTGGAAGGTTGGCTTGAAAAAGTAAGGTTCGAATGAGGTTATTAATAGTACGAACCATGCATTCAGACTTACCATTTTTTGGAATGTTTTTGGACATGAAAAACGAAACTGAATGTCGTTGTCAGCAAAAAGTTTATGAAGGTTGCGGTTGTCGAATTCACCACCATGATCACATTGAAGCGAACGAATTTCATACTTAAATTGAGTACAAACATAGGTACGAAACAATACAAACTTAGACCAAGCATCAGATTTATTAAGCAAAGGATAAACCCAAACAAACTATGAATAGTGATCTAAAAACAAAACATGGTAATTAAACCCTGAAAGACTCGGTATGGGTGAAGTCCACACATCTGAGTGAATAATGTCAAAACAAGAGGTAATGACAGTATTAGAACTGACAAACAGAAGCCTCACGTGTTTGCCAAGCTGACAAGCATGACAAAGTACATGAGGTTTCTCCTTATTGCACGAAATAAAATTATTAGAAACCAGACGACGTAGCACTTCACTTCCTGAATGACCAAGAGGTTGGTGCCATGTATGCTGACTAACAAGGAAAACATGTGGAATCGGAGATGGAGGCGTGATCGGGTAAAGATCTCTCGTGCTATCGCATCGGAGAAGCACCTGGCGCGTCATAAAATCCTTAATCGAAAAGCCAAACGTATCAAATTCAATAGTGTAATTATTGTCACAAACAAACTGACAAACATATATAAGATTTTTTACAATATGGGGAGTAATAAGGACATTATTTAGGTGAAGGGATTTAAGGGGCATTGGCAAAATACTATGGCCCGTATTAGTGATAGGTATAGAATGACCGTCACCAACCGAGATAGATGGATACATACACGTATTAAAAATTTCACTAAGACTATTAACTGGATTATTGAGATGAGAGCCCGCACCTGTATCCATATTCCAAGCATCACAAGCGGGATCATGAAGCGTCCCGACAGTAAAAGCATGAGTCAAAATTGTTGCTTTACTCGTGTTCATGATCGGAACAGTAGCATCTGGCTAAGGAGTACCAGCCGGTTGGGCTAAGTGGCCTGTTTGGGTGGACTGAACCTGCGTCATAAAATAACTAGATAGTATTGGGTTGTTAGGCCCAACAGTAGGAGAAGTATAACTAACTTTGGTGGGCGAAGGAAATCCAGGAGGATAGACAAGGCCACTAGATGGGCCAACTGTTGTTGGGCCAACATAAGGGGTCAGTCCAGCATGGTAAGTAACCGGTGTAGAAGGGACAATATTGTTTAGTCCCAAAGTTCCCAATTGTGCAAGTAGTTTGACCAATAATTCATTAGTAGTAGGTCCAGTCATGGTTGCTGTGTGAGAATCAAACAAGGAAGATCACACAAAACAAACCTTACGTAGGGTATTAGAGTTAGGAATATTTATGAGTATGGTGTATAAAAGTTTGAGTAGGCTGTGTATGTCAACCTCCTGAGCAAAGGCGAACCAACAGAAAAGAAAACAAGCGCAACCTATGCACGCAATTAACAGCCGTGACCTTAGCACGACTAAACCAAATGCGACCTTAGCACGATGAACACAAACTGTGACCTTAGCACGATTTGAACACAGAAACGTGCGACCTAAGCACACAAAAAAATAAAAATAAAGCGAACACGTCGAAGGTGAAAGTCTTCGACAAGAAGGACGAGCAGTTTTTAGGGTTAAGGATTAGGATCGGTTGTTTAGACTTGATACCATGTAAGTTAGGGTAAAACTCTGTGTCGGCTTATCATTCACATTAAGGGTATAAATACATGAGTTTGGACTAATCTAGAAGTGGGCTAGAGCCCACTACAAATATCAAATAATATAGTGGGCTAACAAAGACATGACTATTCACAATATACAAGAACGGATTTCAAATTTTTGGAAAAAGTGTTATACAAGCGCTATTTTGAGTTTATTAAAGTTTCATTATAAATAACGAAAGTAGCTAACAAAAACTAGACCACCGGTCTTGTCGAGTTGCGTAAATCGTTCGAATAAACCGATCAACCGTGGTCAACAACAGTCAATGGCGGTAAATGACGATCAACGGTGGTCAAACTTGCCAGAAGCATGCAAATCTTGCCGGAAATATCCAAAACCCGTTGTAATATTGTTTCGAACACTTATATTACTTATTTTTCTCTATTACAAGTTGTTTTTATAATCTTGTCGAAAATAACTATAACTCGCCAGAAATACCAAAAATAACTAGAAATGTCAATTTGATTAATCACAAATAATCTTGCCTGAAACGATTACAAGCAACAAAAAAGTTGATTGTATGATTATCGATTCACGATGTTTATAAACTTGCTAGAAACCGTGAAGTTAACTTCAATTTTAATGAGTATCTATACTACGTATAATACAAATAGTAGGGTCCTCGCGCTTTGCGGTGACGGGTACCCTGTGACGATTAACCGGAGAAATAAAAAAAACTTGATCTCGGTGAGCTTCGGTTCATCCGTTTTTATCAGTTTCGACGGGTCCAATCCGGTTCGTCTTCGGACAGCTTTTATTAACTAGTCGAACCAATGGTGACTCCAGTTCTCTGTTAACCCCGTTGGTTCGGTCAGATTTTAAAAACTATGTGTAAAACCATTTTAAAAAAAACATCATATGCAATGGCACCAATATGACGTGCATGACAATGTCCAATGTGTTGGAGTTGTAATGTGACAAATTGATTATGCAATAAAGTAAAAATCAAAATGTACTACCACTCGAATTCCTTACAACCAGTGGATAATGATGTATTTCTTTTAGGGGGAATTGTAGAAAGACACGTATACGAAATTAAATAATAATGGTGAAAACAATAATAATAATCATTACTTTGTATTAAATAGAAATGTTATCAAAAGAGGAAATGCTACATTCATATAATTTTTACAAAAAAAATCCATATAATGATGTGTAGGTTAATTTGTGGATGCAAATATGTAAAAAGTATCAAAAGTATAAGAGATAAGACCAATAGTTTTCATGCCAAATCATTATGTGGATTTGTTTTTGTAAACTTTATATGGATCTAGCATTGGAAGCCTCATATTTTTTCGCTCAACAGCCGTCAAAAGTTTGCCTTTGAAGCCTCATATTTTTTCATGTGGTGGCATATATGGAAAATACGGAAATGCGGTTGTATTCTCTTTGAAGAAGCCTTTAAAAGAATTGATTTTTGATAACATTTTTTCTCAAACTTGACTTTGGGTTAACAATAGATGTAGGAAATTTAATGTTAATTAGGCAGTAATAGTTAAATAACCCATCAACCGCCATATCTTCTATGTAACTTTTTTTCTAGTCTAGTTTCTTGCTACCTTTTTCTAATAAAATTTCGCAGTTCAAAAAAGAAATATTGAAAAGGTAAAATAATAATAATAATAATTAATTAATAATAGAAGTAGTGGTTTTTGCTAGTTTAGGTGTGTGTTTGATATGGAACTTAACACAACTAGGATAAAACGGAACGAATAGATGTGAAGTAAGGGTTGTTTGGTAATTCCAAAAGCTACGTAAGATGAATGTGAAAATGTTTGTGATTGTTCAAAAAAAAAAATGTTTGTGATCGTCCAAAACTTTTTCAAATTGATCAAATAGGAAGCTTGAGAATAAAACCTTTTCTATCGAATGAATGGCTCTTCACAATTGAGCCACAAGCCTACAATAACTAATAAAAGGAATGTTAGAGTTTAACAAATAATGTACATTTTAAGCAATGCCACAAAGACATTTATTAGACAAACCTATAGATATCAAAACTGCAATATAAAAAACTAATTTAACAAAGTAGGCACTTGTAAATGTATTTAGCATATAAAGTTACTCTTATTATTCCTGTGTTACAAAATCATGAAGAAAACCCCTTGAAAGGGAGCATTGTCTTCGGCTTATCTGCTCACTAAATTCATTGTGGACTCGCTCAATTTGTGTTAGTAGCATAAAAAATTTTAATTCTTGTAACCAGTTTTATTTGCATATCCAATTATAATAAGAGTTACGTGTCAAACATTGTGAAGAACAATGAAACTCGATTAATTACGATATGTATAATCATCATATCAAATTGGTGTTTGTAGACTAAAAAGTTTCAAATAGGTCGATCACTTTATTTTCATTAGTAGAGTTCGATACGAGTTGGCTATATATGTTCGGTAACTCGGTAAGCAACAACAAAACGATTGTTTCCGACCGCAAACCCATAACGTGGCCAACATCATATCATGCATCACGGCGAAAACATTAAGAAAACCCGGATGTCATGACAAACCGAATAACAAAATTAAATCTAGGATACTTCATATGAAAATAAACTAGTTCATTTTGATTTGTTGAAACACATCATAAACTTATTGGTGAGTGTCAAACAGAAAATGAATGTTAGTTGATGGCTAGTGATTTGAAAACTGAAATTGGTTCATATCTAATTAGATAAATTGGTAGTGAGCACAAGACAGCATGAGAACATGAGAATGGATTTGTTGATGGCTCCTTAATCAACGTATCCATTAATTTTATAGAGATTTCATGATTTCGTAATATAGAAAACACAATAAACATATTGTATATTAAATTTGTTTAGAAATCTTTAAATATGTTTTATAAATGCAATATAAATTGTGTATGTTGTAATCAACCATGAAAGAAAGAAAGAAATAGCCTCATGGGCATCTAGCTAGAAAGTGACAGGTGTAGTAGGTCACTAGTAGATTTACTCGAGGAGTGTTAGCTTGCTCCAAAACTGTCAGTAATCTAGTTTTCAAGTCACAGTTATACTACTACTTGTTTCACATTCCTCAACCAAATCTTTCTTAGTTTATTTGAAGTTGTACTTTATTGCTTCTATTTTGTACGCCCAAAATATTTTCAATACTCCCAAAATATTTTCAATACTCTTAAGAATGTCATTCATCAATATTTTCAATACTCTTAGAATATTAGTAGTATAATTTAAGGGAAAATAAAGAAAACTAATTTTTGAAACATTTTTCACCAAACACTAATGTTTTAAAATCTGGGTTGTACGGGAAACCGGTTCGGAAACAAGGTCGAATGTGATCGGGTTTTTGTTTGTTTGAGAACCGAATTGAACTGTCGGTTTTTTGTTGATCCGGTTTGATAAACCCGACCGGGTCATGATTTTTTTTTTAAACTAATAAAGCCTTTTTTTTCTCTATAAACCTTTTTAAGTTTAATTGTCAAGTTGAAGTGATGAGGACTAATGTTACTTCAAATTTTATAGAATAGTAAATTAGAGTTAAAATTAACTTACAACACCAACTAATATAATATTGTTAGATTCTATTATTATAATTCAGAATCATAAATTGATTGTTTTTGCAAATCTTTGCAATAATTTTATAATTATATAAATTAAAAAATTAAAGCTTATCGGTAAAGATTTAATATTATTATAGGTCCAATTAAGCGTAATAATAATGTTAGATAAAAGGTGAATTGTAATTTTCAAAGAAGTTTAAATATGTGGAGAAGCTTTGACATATCCTGACCCCGTGCACCATTTTGGGTGCCGATTAACTCTTCTGCAAAGGCTAAGTCCAGACAATTAACACATGCTCCGATGACTTTTTAGTCAGAAGTTGAGATTAAACACATGACCTATTTTTACAAAAGTCTTTCATGCCCGATCAACTGAATGTTTGTGGTGAAGGAGTGGTAAAACGTGAATTGTAATTGATGATGACTGTTATGTTTCATAGTAGTATTTTGTAGATGGTTTCATTGGTTGTATATTCTTCTTGTTTGTTTCTCTGCTCTCATATGCTTATATGGTTCTTCTGGGCATTCTAAAGATCCTATCTTGGAGTTGGTTCGTAAAAATGAGTTAATATGTATTTATTTAAAAAAATAGATAAAATATAAGAATATATAACACTACATATTAAATATAGAAATAATATATATATATATATATATATATATATATATATATATATATATATATATATATATATATATATATGTGTGTGTGTGTGTGTGTGTGTGTGTGTGTGTGTGTGTGGAACCGGTTTGACCCGACGATTCAATTGGTTGAACAGGTAACCAAGTGAACTAGCTACTAAACCGGATTGATAAGAAATCCAGGTCTTAAAACATTGCCAAGCACCTAATTTTTATTAAAAAAAGGTCATTATACTCATTTACATAAGCAACGTTTAATTTGGTTATTTTTAAATTGTTATGTTTCTCATTTTTCTTTCGTTTCTAGGCTTAGCTCAAAACACGAGAGTTGTAGATCTTCCATTTCTCGTTAAGTTTTAATCACGTAAAAAGAGTTCTTATGCAGAAGTCATGGTCGAAATACGACAACTAAACTAGAAAAAGTTGTTGTGGTTTTTTGCCATAATTTCTTCATAATAACTCCTTTTAGGGTGATTCAAAAAGCCTCTAAACGAGAAAATTGATATCTATAACTTTTGTGTTTTGAACTAAGCGTAAAAACCTAAGAAAAAGGAGAAATATAGCAATTTTCAAAAAATCACAAGATATAACCTTACTAGTCAACCTTGTGATTTTTCAAAAATTAGCAAGTTGTGACCTTGTTAGTCAAATCTTTGGAATTTTATGGATGTAATATTCTGTAAAAGTATTTACTTTTTACTTAACGGAGAGAAACGTGATCATATTCACCTAGGGTTTTTTTTTCTTTTTGGCAAAAGGTGGCTCTCATGAGGATTTCATTATAAACTTATTTATTTGTGAGTGTGAGAAGTATTTTGTCGGATATGTTGATATAAAAGTTGATATTTTAATAATAGTTGAGAGGAGTGATGTTCATTAAGAGTGAAATGTTAGAAGAAATTATCGGAGGTGAATAGTGTTATGACGCTAAAATGACACCGAAGTAAAAGGTGACCACTAAGACATGTCTCGAGTCTTCCAAGCCTAAAATTATCACATATGGAACTCGAAAACGGAATTTTTCCAAGTTTACATTAAAAGATGAAATGAATGACACATCATAAGATCGCTTATTTGTTATTCTTTCCTTTACAAAAAAACACTTTTTTCATTCAAACACTTTTGGCTATGAATATATTTTTACAAAGGAAAATTTCATTTCTAGCCCAAAAATAAATTTGAAATGCCACTCTAGCCCACCAAAAAGGTGTTTCTAAAAGTAGCCCAGGGTAACCGGGGCAACTGGGCAACCTGTGGCAGAATTTGACACGTGTCAATTAGGTTGCTCAGAAGTACGACAGTTGCTTATAAAGTACAATAGGTTGCCCCAAAAAATGTGTACTTTAATATAAAAAAATGACATGTGTCAAATTCTGTCACAGGTTGCCCCGGTTGCCTTGGGCTACTTTCAGAAACACCTTTTTGATAGGCTTGAATGACATTTTCACTTTATTTTTGAGCTAGAAATGGCATTTCCCTTTTTATAAACATGTAACAAACTGCTTATTCAACATTATTTATGATATCATATTATAATTTCTTTTTTACACTTTTATTTGCGAATATTATTGCATATTTTACGGAATAAGTAAATACAAACACTGTTCCATAGGGACTTATCTTCACAGAGCTTATAAGTAGAGAAAAGTATTGTTTTGGTCATTTTTTCAAAATGACTTCCACATAGTGGTCATGTTTTTGAAAAATTTCTAATCCGGTCATGATCAACTTCTCGACTGCTCAACTCCACACAGATTTTTACACGTGGCAATTAACAAGTAAGTATGGCCTACGAACAGGGCCCATAACACTTTGTCTTATATGATTCGAACTGCTCAACCGGCGGCTATTCAACCCTTGGATACTCAACCGACAGCGTCCTTTTTTTACTGTAGATACGGTACTTTGTACCAGTGAACAGTACTTTTTCTCGGTAAGTACACTTCTTTATTCAGTATTACTATTTGATTTTGAATTTGTAAAACGCATAGTTGGATGTGTTTTTGAATCTCACAAACACAATGAGTAACCACGTATGTGTATTTTGATTATGAATTCGTTATATGCGTATGCTTATTTGTGTATTCTTAATTCTTTATGGTTATCTATGTATATATATTGTGAGGATTATGATTGGATTTTTCGTATGCTTATAGAATGCTTATTTGTTTATGCTTAATTACTGCTAGAAATTGTTAGAACACCATTTCTTGATTTAGGTTATTGTACTTATTAATTGGTTATGTTTATTATTTATCTATATCCCAAAGACCCCTTAACAGTCTTTGATTTTCTTATTAGTTACTTTTAGTTGTATAACACCATAGGAACCAATTCTGTACATACTATCTGGCAACTTCCAAAAGAGTTTAGTTAATAAACAGTGTTTTCACTTATTAATAGTTATCTTATTGTAATTCAACATTAAACTAACTAAAGTATAGTTTGTTTCATAGTTTATCCTTATTATCCAAAACACCCCTTAAGATTGTATAACTATTGTTAACAGCCATGTATTTGGTTATTGTGTTGTGTAATTCAGTTTCATAATGTGGTTTATTTTTGTTAATTTAGGAATATTGTTCTAAAGTACATGTTAAAAGCAAACTCTATTATTTACCGATGTTGAAAGATAGGCTAGGGACGGACCGTTATGTTTTGTTTAGGGAGACATGCTTTGGCTGTTGGTTGGATTTAACTTGTGTTGAAAAAGATGAAAGTCTCATCCATTATATGCTCCAGAAGCAAAAGATTTCTCATAATGATCATTATGATCTTCCACTAATTTATAATGTCAATGGCCATACTCTTCACTTTGGTCGTCGGGAATTTTGCCTCATTAGTAGATTTAAGTTTGGTTTTCTAAGTTTTCGTATATTTAGGGAGGGTGATATCACTTTTCATGACCGTGTATTTCCTGAGAAAATAGGGGAGTATGTCAAAAACATAGATCTTTTGTCTTTGATTGAGGATGAAGACGGTTTTATTAGCCTTTCTGATTCAGACTCCGTACGAGTATGTTTATTGTTAGCTTTGGAAGTTATATTCATGGGGCATGAGTTGGGATCTGCCGTTGATGATGTATTTCTTAGAATGGTTGAGGATCTTGATGTTTGGAATGATTTTCCTTGGGGCGAACATATGTGGCGGGAGTTATACGGTGCAATCAGGAATGTTAACTTGAACCATAAGCAAGAGCACCTTAAAGCTTTGGAAATTAACCCGAACTTTGTAACGACTTATTCCTTGTCTGGCTTTTTATTGGCTTTCAAGGTTAGTTCTATTGTTGAAACACTTTTCCAGTCAATTAATCCATAAAATTGTTTCTAATTATCTCCATTCATTTACCATTTTTAGATATGGATTCTAGAGTCATCACGTGCGACTGGTCGTTGGTGGTATAAATGTTATGAAGCAATCCCTAGAGGATGTTCCTGGTCCAAGCATTTCCCATTGTAAAGTTTTCAGAATTATGGTCAACTTTTTCCTGATGTGAGTGCATTATTAATTTTCTCTAAATAGGCTTACTTTTTGTACTTAATAACTAGTTTTCCCTCAGGGTAAAAAACCAAACTGTGACCTCTATCCTAACTAATGTGAGGCGCAATCAGAATGGTTTAGAAGGAGCACATATTTTTTCAAGATGTATACTCCGAGGGCGCCACCTGTTAAATATGGAGGTCTGTTTGGTTCTTACTTAAAAAAATTATCATTAGCCAAGACACTAAGGGAGAACGGTGGAGATGCAGACCCTGTTTGTCTAGCTTCTGCTAAAGATGTATCTCTTAAGGATCGTGTTAAGACCATGGAGGGTTTGTGCACCATTTTGATGATTCTACCTAAAGAGATCAAGAGTTTGAGCATGTGTCTATAAACTAGAGACTATTATTAATGTAAGTTTTGTACTACTTCCTTTTCTTACACCAATTTTTCTTATAAGCCATCTGGTTTACTTACCAAATTTTTTACACCTGCAGGTTATCACTAAAAAAACAATAGAGATCAGATCTAAAGTAAAAGGATAAATTGAATAGTGTCGATAAGCAGTGTGATATTGGTGATAAATATTGGAGTGATCAAGATGGTGAATTGTCATCATTTACTGTGTCTCTAAAACAATCAGCTAAAAAGGATCCTATCAATGAACTGGTAGATGCCTTGGATGATTTGGTTGATGAGGTAATGATTTCTACAAGTTTCAATTCAATGCATAGCTCATTTATATAGAATTCATAACTTATATTCTAACTAGGCTTAACTTTACACAGAATGTTCTTGTTGAAGCAGAAACAGATCTTTCTCAGGTAATAGTTTTTTTCATTCAACTAAGTGTTTAGCGTATGCGAGTTAACTATGTATGTTATCACAAGATGATTGTCGGAAAAATCAAAAGTTAGAGGCTGAAAATAAACGGTTGGCAGAGCAGAGGACACTGAGGTTCCATAAAATGAAAGAAGAAGAAAATAGCATGAAGAGTGGCCTTCTAATTAACTCCACTCACATGAAACTTGCTTTAGAAAAATGTGGAACAGACAAGAGGAGGTATGTTAATGTTCTCAGGCCACCGTTAGAAGAAGATACATATGTAAAAGTCCTTAGCATTGATAAACTTAAAAAGCAAAATAACGTGCTTGATGAAGAAATGATTGAAAAGTGTCATCAGCTCAAACAGTGGGACGAAGAAGTATGTATTTTACATCTAGTATTATTTTGCCTAACTTGTTTATGAACATAAGTAATGGCTTTTATGTTTTATGTTTAGGATTTAAACCGGCCGTTCAAATGCATCGACAAAGTTTACTGCAATTTTCTTTTGGAACAATTTCTTGTTACATCTAGTTGGCGTAAGTTCAAGTTTCCTTGGTGCAATGATATTATTGTTGATGGGCGTTTTTGGGATTCTTTAATTGGGCTTGACGGTAAACGTTTAGGGTGGTTACTTGACGATGTAAGTGAATATAACAGTTTTGTTTTACTTTCCTTACACATAGATGATGTGGCCTCCTACTTCTGCTTCGATCCCCATTAGAGTTTTTTTATTATGTTTTATTTTATTAACTACAACACATTAAACTTTGGGTGTGGTACATGTGGCATTTTAGACAAACATGTCATGATTGGTCAATTGTTAGTTGTTACTTTCTTACTCTTCTACTTCAAGATTCAATGTCGTACTTCTATGTGACTGATGAAATTTACCCCATTTCATGGAAGGATGTGGAACAGGTATCTATGTTAACCAATGTTATAGCACATAATTCGTTATATATTTGGTCACTTGCACTGTTTGTCAATGATTTTTTTTCAAACATTTGTAGGTCTTCATTCCTATAAATGAACCCAAGCGACATTGGTCACTTGCACTGTTTCACATTTCTTCTGGAAGTGCACCTTTTATGACAGTCAAAAGATCTATGATGTTGAATATCATATGTGGTATCTCAAGATGAGGAGTTGTTTAGAGACTAAGCTGCCTGTTATCTTACAACGTACTGGTGTGTTTGTGAGAAAAGGAATCGATCCCAACAGCTATAGTATTAAGTTTAGTCATGCAGAGAATGTCCCCCAGCAGGGTGGGGTATTTGGTGATTGTGGCGTGTTTTTATGCCTATTTCTTTACAGGTTAGTAACTAAACCTAAGTAAATTATGATAAGTTATTTTTGGTGGTTGAAGATCCAATTCCTTTGTTGAATTTTTTATTTTTATTTTACAGGTTAGTTAATGGGATCCCTTTAGTTGTTGAAGATCCAATCCAGGTGGCCTTGGCTTATCAAGAAAAACTGGTCAAATTTTATTTCGAGCACAAGATCATCTATGAATCTTAGTTTATGTATCAAACTGGTGTGTCAAACTTTTGGAAACTGATATCTATTTGCCTGTGTATTTTGGAAATGTAAACTATTTGCACCTGTTGTGTAACTTATCTTAAGACAATTTGTGATGGAAAAATATAACATTGGCATGGGAGTAGGTGTCCACCAAGAAATCCTATTTTATTACATTGTTGTGTTTCTATACTTTAAAAAACATAAAAACATGTTGCATCAAGGGTCATCCAAGTTGACTGAAAGACCACGGCATTGATTGCTAAAAGTAATCCTATGCTTGCTGTGAGCTTCCCCTAGGATACGTCCTTTCCTAAAGTATGCATAAAACGAGTTATTGAACTAATAATCACGGCCTAAGTGATAAGCTTTTCAAATAATTATAAATAACTTACTTTTGTCAATTTGTATATGAAATGGATTCCCTACACCCCTGTCGGTTGTGACCACGCACCCTACACCTTCCACATCTTACCGTAACCGGTTCCTCACCTTAAGATCTAATACGTTTCGTGCTCTTTGGTCTACCAGCTAGTTTTGACATAACTGGTGGCTTAACAACAGGCAGGTTATTAGGTATCTGTCAACTAGAAACTTCTCCCACAGGATATACCAACTCTTGGTAAGTACCTTTAAGAGCTGTTCTCATAAACCATCTTTTCGCTAAACCATTACAATTTGTTAGTCCATAAACTCTGCATATAGCTAAAACATGACCACAAGGCAAACCTGAAAGTTGCCACTTTCTACATGTGCATGTACCGTTACATAACTTCACAGTTTCTACCCTTCGATGATCATCTACTTCGTAAACTTTGCTAGTTTCAATACCTACAACAACCCAATTAATGCTCTTTTGCATTCTTTTTCTCATTTTTTCTGTAGCCCAAGGACTTAGTTCATCCAATGGTCCATCTAAATAAACAAACAAAAAAGACAATATAAACGACTAAATATGACTATTACTTTCTCATAAAGAAATTAAATTATCAAATACGTACCTTTATATCTTTCCCGACGTTCACAATACCATTTTTGCACAAGTTGCCTGTACCACTCCATTAGGTTTGTAATAGGAG
Source organism: Tanacetum coccineum (assembly GCA_026074375.1). Taxonomy (NCBI): domain Eukaryota; kingdom Viridiplantae; phylum Streptophyta; class Magnoliopsida; order Asterales; family Asteraceae; genus Tanacetum; species Tanacetum coccineum. Next base: position 21,242 of record BQNB010115005.1, read on the forward strand.
CTTTTCTGACATCTCTTGTTAAATTATTGATATACTCAGCTGAGTTAGACGTCATGTAATTGTAACGATCATGAATGCAATATGCCCTAGACCACCTTTCAACACCAGCTTTAATCAACCTTTGGTATACATCTGGTATTTTTGCTTGAAGTTCATTTATTGCCATTCTAAACTCATCAACCGAATAAGCTTTGCACAACTTCCAGAATAAACACTGCATCTTAATACTCTTTAATTTTCAATTCATCATCAAATGCCTACAACAATTGTAACACCCCCATTTTTACAATATAGCAGCGTAAGCTAATCTAGGGTATTACATCATGGAAACAACAATCATAATCATAGAAAACGACCCAAAAGAGATGTTTGTTCAAAAGATACGTTATCATTCATTTCAAAT
>BQNB010115006.1:0-21644 GCA_026074375.1 Tanacetum coccineum
GGTAGTTATATTCCATTAATACTGGTAGTTAAGTAGAGTTAATTTAGGTCGTTAAGTTTTCATTAATTATGTTTATACAAATTTCTGCAATCTGTTTTTCTTTGTTTTAAGCTACGTTTGCAGGTAAAGCATGAATGAAAAGGGAGGCGTAGCAAGGTTTTAACAATTGACCATTGTTTCATACACACTTAATTCTGGTTGAAATAGAGTTAATTCAGGTTGACTCTTAATTAATTCTGTTTGACCAAAATTAAGTCTGGTAGTGTAAATTGTTAATACTGGTGGTTTATGTTAATGCTGGTTGCGGGAAATTTGACTTTTTCTGCTTAATTACTGTTTAAATGTAACCGTTAGAGATTTTTACGGCGCAATAGTAGTCCAACAGAGTAGCTATATATAGATAAAGTTTGATTTCTCTTTCATACTTTTCTTTTATTGCTATCTCCTTTTCTTTTGCAAAGTCAAAAATTTCCTCTCTAACGAAAATAGTCAAGCGTTCTGCTACCAGCATCTACATTTTCATTCACAATAAAACCTAAGTACTTAATACGGGTGTCAAATGGCTCAATTAAATTATTGTGACAAACACAATCAAGTAGGGTTTTTGCGCAAGCCTAACGAGAGTGCAGGGTTTGCTGAGATAGTGGATGGATTTTCTTTCGAGTTCCAACCCAGGTATGCTTTAACTGCTAACCAACTATCTATGATTCACTTGTGAAACAATTTTGGCAGAGTGCTATTGCGAGTACTAAAGAGATGGGTTTTTTAGTAATTATGCAAACAATAGATACATTAGGTCCAACAAGTCTCCGAAGCGTCAATTAGATCACTTCAATTAGATGACGCCACAGAATTACATGTTACCTAATGAAAGACCTTATTTGAGGGTATGGTGCCAAATAGGTATCCTATACTGATGGAACTTTTACCTTTTGGAAAAGTTTCTTTACACCCAATGGCGATATTTAGTCCACCATATTTTGCACTGTATAAGCTCAAAAAGTGTGGATGGGATCAATTTGGTACAATCATTGCTTACTGATTGCTTTTGATCTGATCTATCCACTGGTAAATTTTATAAATTTTTTCCAAAACTCATTTTTGATGTATGTATGGCCAATTTTGAGAACAAGAAAAAGTTTTGAACGTATCCCCCGTTTTCTCCCCTGCAAATGATTTTGAATATTCAAACAGAAAACAAACATCCCTTAACTAAGTGTGACCCCCTGACCAAAAAGATATTTGGAATATGAAAAAGAGATTTCAAGGGCAACGCAAGACCTTTTTTCCTTCTATGTTGCTGTTTGCACTAACTCTATTGGCAGGACAAGAACATTGCTGCTCAAGCTCAATCCCAACCATCACCAACACCACACCTATCCCAACCATCTACAATCTCCACCTCCACCATCCTACACCAACCCCACCACTATCCCACATATATATCTCCCACCTCCACCTATTCCAACTCCACCACCACCACCTAGTACATCACCCACCACCACCACCAAACTGAGTTGAACCTACCACAGAGGATACCACTATGAGGAAGCCCTCTCAAACTGTCCACCATCACCATCTCATACCCGCTCAAGAAAGGCGTCATAAGCGCATGCCTATGGATGATTTGCTTCTCCACGATTTCCAAGTGATTATTAAGAATTGATAGGCCGGGAATTTGATCTCAAACAAACCAAAGCTAACAATGGGAAATGCAAATAGTGAAATCTAGCAAGAAGGTGAAGAAGTTGGAAGGTTTCTAAAAAGTAGGAATTTAGTCATGACAGATTCAAGGATGAAGAAACCTAAGGCTCCAAGGAGGAAAAGTCCAAGCCTGATCCTCAAGAATTCTTCAATACAGGACTGTTTACACCTCTACAACAAAGGCACATGTTTCAGGGAAGAATAATGAAGATATAAGCCCAACACTCTTAAGCAGCAAAACTCTCTCAAAGGTGTGCCACTTTATAGTGAGGTCCAATGACAAAGAAGGAGTACAATAGAAGAAAAAGACTAAAGGTAAGAAGGTATTCTCAGCTTGAACTTACAAAAAGATGATGCTGGTGCTGAAAGATTAATACCACTGGATAAGATTATTCTGCAGTATTGAAGTAATAAGCTGTTTTTAAGTTACAAATTAAATACTGGTAGTATTGAACTTAATACTGTTTAGATGAGGCAAGATAGTACTGCTGGTGAAAATAAAGGACAAAGAGAAGAAGGGGAAAGCTCCAAATGCTGAGTGAGAGAAACTCCAAATGAATTCAAAGAAGGAACAAATCTTACAGAAGAGCTAGTCCTTAGCAGAAGCAATCAGGTTGGATTCCCTTACAAAAAGAAGAAGGAGGCTAAGCAAATTCATTTGGATGCTCTCCTATCTAGCACAAGATTGCAGAAAAGAAGAGCTACTGAAGCAACAGAAGAAAAGAAAAGCTCAAGTACAGTTTGAGGCTCAGTATTACACAAATGAAGACTGGGATTTGATTAGAGCAAAACTTGAAGCCAATGCCGAGTTATCAAAGAGCATGCTTGGAAGTGAACTTCAAGGAGAAGATTTTGCTAAGAAAATGGTGGATATTGTAAATCAAAGAAAGAAGTTGTTTGCTGAGAAAGGAGCCAAACATAAAAGAACAAGCCATGACCCAATCACAAGCTAAAGACTTTACATGATGAACTACTTAAAGAATCAAGGTCATGCGAACGTTAAATCAGCCTGAGGAAGTTGAGTTTTTGATAGAAGTCAAAGAGAGTTTGACAAGCTTGTAAGACAGGTTTGAGTCCTTTGCTCAATAAGTTTTGAAGCTACTAAAGACACAGTTGAAAAGATTTGGTGAAAGAAGCTCAAACAAAGACTCCAAAAAGACTGAAAAAGAAAAAGGTGATGAAGCAAAAGGATTATTGAATCAACTAAGAATTCAGGAAAGAGAAGAAAGAAATGGCAAGAAAGGTTGAAGACAAGTGTTGATGAAAATGATTTCCGGAAGATTCAGATATGGTTTGATGAGCAAAAAAAGAGACTAAACCACAGGTACTAGAAACCCTTAATCCTGTTCTTGTAGCTATGAAAACACCTAGTGTAGCTACCTATAAGATTATTAAACAAGGAGAAAAAGGAGTATACCAAATTGTTAGGGAAGATGGAACAGACATAGTATACATTAATTTTGGTGCTGGTTAAAAGTCTATATTCTAAGATGACCTTACTGATTTGTACAGGATAGTTATTAATAAATAAGGGTTGGAGGGCCTTGAAATGATTAGAGAAGGAATTCTAGAAATGTTTAAGAATTATGTTTGAAGAACCTCTAAGCACAGATTCAATATGGAGTGAATTAGGACAACAAAAAGATTGTAAGTTGGAGATATTATGAACCCTAGTAGGGTAACATTTGTTATGAATTTTATAGAATCTATGGACGTTTACCTTGTTGTCTAGAATGAAAATATCCACTTTCCTGCTGAGGTATGTAAAACACTGTTGAAAATGAAGCTTATGGATGGGAAGATGACGTGACGATTGCTATAGGATTGTTGAAATGATGGAAAAACAACAGGCAATAGAAAGTAGTAAAATGTGTAGGTTTGAAAACCAAGATAGAAGATGAAGGATAACACTTGGTGAAGGTGCTATGCACTAACACAACAAATGGTTATCAGTTCACCATGTCTAACCAACATAAGGACTGGCTAGTCCAAGAGCAAACGACTCTTGGTAAAGACATCTCAAATCCGTTCTATGGTTGACAACTTGCAAATAAGTTGTATGGTTTTCAACTCACCATATCTGTTAAAGTGAAGAGTTGGCTAGCCCCACAAGTTTATGGCTTTGTGGTAAAGGCCTGTGGAAAATCCATAACTATGGTCCATAAGATTATGGTTTATGGTAAAGACCTGCCAAAAAAATCCATATTAGATGGTTACAGTTTACCAAAAATAGTATGGTATTCAATGCACCATAGTATTATACTAAAGCATGGGCTGACTCATGAGCAAACGGCTAACTTGTAAAGATTTATCAAATCCGTTTATATAAGTTGAATGATTGCTCAAAATCATAATTGTATCAATGTGCCATGGCTTACAAAACCTAAACATGACTATCCATATCAAACGCTCATGTAAAGACCAACAACAAATCCGTTTTATGGCTAGTAGTTTTTGCCAAAAACTATATTTTGTTTGCAGTAAGATCGGAGTGCTATGAAGACTATGTGCTGTGTCAAGATCTGTGAAGACTTAGAAACACATTATTTTGAAACATAGTGCAAGGTTTCATGACTTAATCCTCTAAAAAAAAAAAATTAAAAGAACTTTTGAAACGTCAGGAGACTCTTTTATTAAATCCCCCAAGGTGAAGCATAAATATTTAAAGATCGAGAATGGGTTTGAAGGAATTGAAGTTTCATGAATGAAGATCAAGTTTAGGGGAGAATGTTAGGAAAATATTATAAACAGACTTAATACTGTTAGTATTAAAGTTAAGTCTGTTAGTTATAGTTAGTACTGATAGAAATAGTTAGTACTGTTAGTATAGAAGTTAAGTCTGGTAGAGCAAGTTAAGTCTGCCAGCATTAACTTAAGTCTGACAGTATTAAAGTTAATGCTGTTTGACCAGACAGTTAAGTCTGTTGTAATTATAGTAATAGTTATCGATTAGCGTTAATCTAGGAAGAGATAAGCATTATCTCTTAACGCGTTTAGGGTTCCTTAAGTCTATAAAAGGAACATAGAATAGTATTGTAAACATGAGTTGATTGAGAATTCACAATCAAATAGTAATAGTAATAGCAAGTTTGGTATTCGTTCTTGTGTTCATCTTGGTATAGATATTAATATTCCGCGTCAATATTTGTATTCACAGTTATTGTCTCTCATAGTGTCTTTGGATTTATTCAAAGGACTATAAGTCGTTCAAGGCTCATTCAGATCCTGTTTATAAGGACCTACAATCCCTGTCAATTCCACCTCGATTACTGCACCACCAGACAAAACAGCGGAGAACCTTCCCTTAACACCACATCAAACCCCACACCATATATGGGCAATTGCCAGCTTGGCAATCCCCTTAAACCCAATTTGACAAGGGAAAATGACAAAGATTGAACGGCTTAGATCATACGACTTGGAGAGCACACAAAATGAAGGGCCATGATGATAAGTTGACTTCTCTCACACAAGAAGCACAACGGCTCACTCTCTCACAAAAGAAACACAATGGGAAGACAACAAGAAGAACCAAGACCTAGAACCTTCATAGCTCTAGTATATATAGGTTCTTTGTAATCTCAAAGAGGCACTTAGTTTTAATCTAGTAAATGTTTTTCAGCTTAAGTAGTGTAATATTTAGCTTATTTTTAAAGCATTGTAATCCTTTTTATGAATTAATAAAATTTCAAATTTTAGTTTAAAATCTATTTTGCTTAATATTGTGTTCAAAGTCATCAAAAGCTTTTCACAAGCTCTTATTTAAGCTTTTATAAAAACTGTTTTCATAAAGTCTCAAAAGTAATTAAGTGTTTAAGGAAATTAACAAAAAGAACTCACCCTCAAAATACCACAGCTTATTTGGATGATAAGCCAGGTAATTAAGGGCATTAAGACAAGCAAACCACTATCAATGTCTTTTGACAAGCTAGAGCTTGTAGATTAGCTTATTATTAAGCTTGTTTGCCCTGTTTAAGCAAGGGCTTTGTAAGTTTTCAATTTTCTTAATTTAGCTTATTTACTTTTCTACTGCTTATATCAGCTTGTTTTAGCTTATTATAGATGTTTAGTGCTTACAATAGTAGTCTTTTAGTTTAAAAATCATTAGTTCTAGTTCCTGTCTAAAATCATCGACAAATTCGCAGATAAATATTGCATAATCTGTAATCTTGTTGTTTTTGCTTATTTGAGTATTAAAAGTTGTTTATTATGGTTAATACTAGCTTAACAACATCTGGTATTTGGAAAGTCTAGCTTAAATCACTCTTAATCAAGTAAAAATGCTAAAAAGATTACTTAAAGGGGTGTTTGGTTTAACTGTGAAAATGGGTCAAAATGGTTCAAATCTTGCTTTGTGCTCTTGAGTCAGTTTTGATTAGTTAAGAGTAGTAATAAAAATCAGTTTGTGTGAGTTTTTAAGTTTTTAATCTCAAAATCATAGCTTAATATACTTGTGACTTGAATCTGTGAGTTTAAAATCTTTCACATCAGCTTGTAGGGTTGGATTTAAAAAAAAGGTGTTTTAAGGTTGTTGTTGTGTTTATTAGAGTCACAAATCAAGTTAGACCAGGTCTTGTTTAACCTGCAATTATTGTTTTTGTTTTTGCCAAATTCTGTTAAATTTTACTAAGTATTGAAACTTTGAAATTTTGCTTTTTCAATTGCTCACTGTGGCATATCTTGAATTTTAAAAAATGATTTTAGAAAGTTCATAAGTTTTCTTTGAGGTCTCTCATTTTATCTGTTTTTGAGTACTAGGGTCATAAGGTTCTGTTTTGTTAGCTTATATTAAGCTTAAAAAGTGCCTTTTAGTGTTGTTTGGTATGATAAGTTTTGGCTTAAAGCCTTATCTGCTTATTTGATCATTTTGCTTATTGAGTTGCTAATTTTTAAGCCTAGTTCTGCTTATTAGGTTAGTTTTAGCTTATTTTAGCTCATTTTACTTAGGTAGGAGCTTATTTAAGCTTATTGTCACATTTAGTTTAAAAAAAATTAAGTTTAATAGCTTTTTAAAGAATTCTATCCTTTAAGCTTAGTTTAGCTTATTTTTCTTTGCTTATTTTTGTTCCCAAGTGCTTATTAGGTATAGCTTATCATTTGTTTTAGCTTATTTTCCTTTATCTTGTGCTTATTTAGTTTAAGAAATGCAAATAGTTTAGCATTTAGTTTTTTAAGCAATATGTCAACTTTGACAGCTTATTTTAGTGCTTATTTGTGGTTTATAGAAAAAGTGCTTTCACAAAAGTTGTAGGTTTATAGCTTATTTATAAAGCTTTAAATAAAAAAAGATTTAAAAAAAAAGCAAAAAGGGAAGGTGAAGTCCAAGAGTGAAGCGGAGTGTCTCGAACCCTGGACCTCAACACCCTCAACCCTCTTAACACAACACACACTCACCACTCGCGCCCTTGGGTCTTTTCTGTTTTCCTTTCTTTCTTTTATTCTCTTATACACGTTTTAGCCTATTAAGTTAAAAGCCACTTCGTAGCTTATTTTACGGTCGTTTATTAATCTTATTTGATAAGCAGCGAACCAGTCTTATTTTTCCTGCATTTCTACATAGCATTTAGGACTTATATATATTGGCTAAATTTTGGTGTAGCTGAGAGAGTTCCCACTTTATATCTTTGTTCAATTTTATGTGTGTGTAGTTTCTAGAGGAGATTTAAAAGTGTGTTAAAAAGGACATTTAAAACATAGTAAATTAATTCAAAAAAAAGTGGGGTGGGGGGGGGGGTGGGGTTGTTTTGTGGGGGTGGGGGTTAAGGTTATGTGGGGTGGGGTAGGGGTTGGGGGGGGGGGATGGGGGGGGTATGGGGGAGTATTCTCATGATGTTTTGTAACATTTTTTTAGACATTTTAAATATGTTGGTGTTTTTTTGTGGGGGTTGGTGTTTTTGAGTGAGGAATTTATTTTTCCTGAGTTTTTATACATTTTAGACTTTTCCATAAAGTAGAAAATCACATTTTTGACTTTTTACAGGTAGTTTTGGATTTGTGGGTGTGGTTGGGTTTTGGTGGTTTGTGGTGGGGGGTATGGATGTTTTTAGGTGGTTTTTGATTTTATTAGTGTTGGACGCTTAGACAAATTTCCGGTGGTGTTGGGGTGGGGGTAATATAAGTATATGGGGATGGGGTGGGAGGGGTTGGGGGTGAATTCTAGTTTGATAATGTAAACGAGTTTTTTTAGTGATTCCCGTTTAGGGGGTGGATGTTGGTGGGCACTTTAGTGGTTTATATGTGTTGATTGCATGATTTATATCACCTAATTAACACACAAACAAATTATAATATTGGTAATTAATAAATAATTTTCAAAAACGACTCTCGACTTACCATTGCATTCCTCGTTGGGGATAAACGACCCGGGAATATCATATACTACTCGGATTTCATTGATTTTCTTTCTTTGAACCTTTTCAATGGAAACTTGATTTGGTTGGTTGATATAAGTAGTATATTATTACTATATATTATTTATATATATACCTTTTGAGGAATCAATTTTTGACACCACTGCTGGGGAGGAGTGTAAGCGTTTGTCGTTTCAACGTTTGACAATTAGTGCTTTGAAGATCCTTCCTTGTGAAGTTATTTTCTTTATAAAAATACAAAAATACAAAAAGATTTTCTTTTTCTTTTTTATTATATATATAAGACAAGAAAAATCAAAAATATAAAAAAATTGTCCATATATATAAAAAAATGAATCAATCATATAATACTCTCAACTTTGAGTATTATCATTAATAAGTTCCCGAACCAAAGATCAAAAACTTGCCTTTTGTGTCACTTGCGAGGTACGGTTCACCTTTGAAAGATAAACAAACTATAAGAGGGGTATAAGGAGGGTCGTTCCAATGAACTACGACCCTAAAGGAGAAGGTTTTTAATAGCTTCGCGCTTTCCTACTCCTCCGCTCCTTTGTGCGTTTTTCTTTTAGAGAGCTACCATGAAGCTTGTTGATTATTAGGTTTAAGTTGTATTATCTCATTGTCCGTTATTAAAATAAATTGTGAATCAATTGTTGAAAAAAAAAACCAAAAAAAAATTAATTAGTATAATCTTTTTTTGTAATTTCTCTTTAGTGCATGAGCACTCGATCTTCGACAAGGAATCTTTTTCCGCCTGTCGAAGATCTCGAGCGTACAATTCGAAGAAGAACTCGTGTTAATCCTAATCTTTTGAACAATTTTGAAGAAATCAACATGGCCGCTAACGGAAACGGTGATGACGGACAACCTCTCACGGGAGGTGGTTTACCCGTTCCCGACCTCCGAACGATGGAGGAGTTGTGCCAACCGTCTTTGAATGGTCGGGGTGGACCAATTTTGCAGGCCGATGCAATTCAGCAAACGAATTTTGGACTTAAGAATGACATGATTCAACAAGTTCAAAATTCGTGTCCATTTCGTGGACCGGGTGATGATGCCAACAAGCATCTTGACAAGTTTTTGCATGTCACCCAAAGTATGAAAGTGAATGGGGTCTCCGATGACGCCCTTCGTCTATATCTCTTCCCTTACTCCTTGCAACATCGTGCCGCCGAATGGTTTGATCGTTTGCAAAGGAATTCTATCACCACCTTTGACCAAATGGCAAAAATATTTCTCGGAAAATACTTCCCACCCTCTATGGTGACCAAGTTGAGAAATGATATTACGAATTTCCATCAAGAACCCGATGAATCGTTATTCGAAGCATGGGAACGTTATAAGCTTTGAATTGATCGATGTCCTAACCACAACATGTTACTCGTGACTCAAATAGATACTTTTTATAACGGGTTAACTTTACTGCATCGTGATACCATCAATGCTGCTGCCGGAGGTACCTTTATGAAAAGGCAACCCGAAGAGTGTTATGATCTAATCGAGAATATGAACGCTCACCATAATGATTGGGACACTTCAGCCCAACGGAGTGAGTCATCTAGTTCTATCACTTCTTCTAATCCGAAAATAGTAGCCCTTAAGCTTGAAATGGCGGAAATCAACAAGAATTTAATGAAAGTGCTTCAAATAAACCAACAAGTAAAAGCAGTTACTCCTAGCTGTGAAACTTGTGGTGGTCCACATGCTTATAATGATTGTCCAGCCACCGTTGGCCAAACTCAGAACGTATATGCTGCAGGAGCCTATAATCAATGTGGCATTTCTTACCAACCTCAAGGTAACCGTAATCTGCTTAGCTATCATTCGGACAATTATCTCAAACCACCAGGGTTTAATCAGAATCAAAACTAAAGCAATCCAAATCAAAAATACCAAATAGGAATCAAGGAAACAATCATGGAAATAATCAAGGAAACAACCAAGGTTGAAACTAATTTTTCCAAGGAGCTAATCATGTTCAAAACCCAACTCCGGCTTATCAAGCCCCGCCTTACCAAGCTCTGGTTCATCAAGCTCCGATTCCTCAACCGCAAGTTGCAACAAATACCGAATTCTCGAGCTATATGAAGGCAAATGATGCCATTTTGAAAAACATGAGCATACAAATATGCCTCATGACCAATTCTAATCTTGAGAGACTTAATAATATGTGTTAGTCAATTCATCGAAAAGGAATACCCACAGGCGTAATACTCTCTCAGGGTTTCGGGAAATCAGTGCCAGATAAACGGGGGGGGGGGGGCGGGTAAGGGGGGGGGAAACCCGAGGGATAGATTTGAAAAGTCTCAACAGATAAAAGGGGGGGGAAGTAGGTTGTCTTTTATTGTAAGGGACCTAAAGGACGTAAGAGGAGGAGAGAGAGGAGATTTACAGTATTTTGTAAACGTAAGGGGGGGGTGGGGGTACGAGGTGACAACAAAAAAGTGCGCGCAGTGCCAAGTCCTAACTAACATAACGGGAAGTACCGAAGAACTCCGAACTCTTAGTTGTCAGGGGGGGGTAGGGTAACCTAAGTAATACATTTGGGTAAAGAGTTGCGACCAGTTAGTGCTTAGAAGCCTAACCTGAAAACCCATCAATTCCATATACCGTATAAATATATATAAATTTAAGAGTTGAGTTGAGTTGGGAATGTGATTGGGGGGTATAGGAATAGATGTGATAGAGTTTGTATAGTTGAGAAAGGAGCGTGTGAGCGGAAGCTCTCATCTTATGCTAAGTATTAGGAATTGTACGAGACAGTAATTTTTGTTGACCTATAATGACAAACATTGTTTTAAATTACACGTTAAATGAGCATTGTTCGGCGGTTGTGAGTTGCCCAATAAGTTACCCGAAAAACTTGGACAACCCTGACAAATTTCTCATCCTGAGTGAGTGCGTGTTTCCAGAATGTGATGAGTTTCTTAGCCTTGGCCGATACTTGGCGCTAGTATAAATCTCATACCATACTGCCGTGGTAGTAAAAACTTTCTCTTCCGGAACTCCTCCACTTGCGAGAGTAGCTCTCGAACAGTGCGGAGAACGAATGTTCGAGGCCCGACGTGAAGGGGGGGGGGGGATAATCATCCGCCACGATGATTCTACGTAAATCATAGGACAGGTTTAAATTCCGTACGACTTTTACAGGAGGGGGGGGGGGGGGGGGGGGGGGGGGGGGGGGGAGAGAGGTGCGCGCGAAGAGAAGAAGTGTGAAAAGATATGAGATGGGGTTGAAGTAGGTTTTGAAAGGAAGTGCCTTGATTGATGTTTACGACAGGAGAATTAAATATTAGTGAGTGGAGAAAACAAACGTAACATTCCTATTGATCAACATCGAGATAACTAAGGGGTTGAATGAAGAAGGAAACCGAATAGAAATAATTGAGATGGCTGTGTTGGAGTCTTCTCTAAGTATTCTCTCGAGCGTTATATAAATGGTTATGGGAGTGTTGGAAAGAATATAGAAGTTGGTGGAACATTAGTTATTAAAGTATTATAATTCAATTACTACCTCGGGATATATTTTTCTTTCTCTCGAGAAGTCGACGCTTTTCCTCGCTCTTGAAGATGATCCGACTTTACCGAAAGTTGATCACTCTTATTACGACTCAGAGGGGGACATTCTTCTTCTTGAAACATTTCTTAATGATGATCCATCATTACCCCCTCCTACTCAAGGAATGTATTTACCTTAAATTCAAAAATAGGGGTGGGAGGGTATTGGGGGGTTAGGGTGGAATAGATTGATGGGATTGTGTTAAGAAATGGTGAAGTAATAATAGGATTAACGAATATGACGGTGGTTAGATGGGGGGGGTGGGTAAGTAGTGTTGGGAAGGGATGTAGGGAGTTGGTAGGAGGGGGAGAGGTTAATGAGATATTAAGAGGTGTTTGAAGGATAATAAGTGAAAATAATTAGTAAATAGCAGAAAGGTAGGTTGTAAAAAGGAATTTTCTCTAATAAAAAATTCTTATTGAAGGAGGACTACAAACCGGCGGTCCAACATGTAAGACGATGAATTCCGAAAATTCTCACGATGTCTTCAAAAATAAAGGGTGTTGAAAAAACTTCTTTGACCGCCCGGATTAATTTACCCGATCTCGGATAGTCTGTGGGTGAGCGTGGTACATTGTGTGCCGAAGAAGGGTGGCTTTACCGTTGTTGAAAATGAAGAAAATGAGTTAATTCATACTCGATTGGTTACGGGATGGCCTGTATGCATTTGTAGGTCCTTAGTCTGGATCAATATCAGCCATGTTAAAGACAATAGCTAACTTGAATAAATCCAAATCAACTATATGAGAGACACTGACTATGAATATCAAGTGTTAACGCGGAATCTTAACACAAGAATTAAGAAGAACAATAATACTAATTTTGCTATTGATTTCTATTAAGTTTCAATGTTTCTATTCGATATATATAAAACTCTATGCCGTAGGGTTCCTTTTATACACCAAGGAAACCCTAGAAGGCTATACAAAACGTGTGAAAGGATAATGCATATCATTTCCTAAGATATCTCCTAAAATATCTCTAAGATAACATTACCTTCTATTTCTGATACATAAAACAATTAACTACATACGACCATTACTAAACTATAGTACTCAGCCACACTAGTACCATACTAACTATAGACTTGCCCAAGACTTAACATAGTACTAGCCAACTTAATTAGTACTTTTTGCCACAGAACTAACCTAATACTAACCCCAACTTAACTGTTATACTACCATTATTAAGTCGACACACATTATTGAAATGTCTGAGCAAGTATAGTTGTCCCCTCTCTCTCTATCTCATAACAACACACACACACACAAGTGAGTGACCTTGCCACGACTTGTGAACTTTCAAGTTTCTTCTTAAATTATGCAAAATTTGAGCTTCTTGAGGATGTTGTAAATAAAAATTTTCAAATTATTCTTGAGCTGCAATTCTTCAAATTATCTCTTTTTGATCTTTCTGCACAATTTCCTTTAAAACTTTTTAGCAACCCTTCATAACAGCAATCATAATCAATATAGTTTCAAGACTATCTCATCACTAGGTAAAAATTCCAGGTGTGTTAACTCATGTGAGAGGTGAATCATTGAAACTTATAAATGGATTGATGTCCTTTACCAGTTAGCCATTTACTCCTAGAGTAGTCAATCCTTTATGCCACACAAAAGGTGCATGTCCATGTGTCGACTAAAAAACCATTTTAACTCTCAGTACAATGAAACATTAGTTTAGTTGAATACCATAGGTTTTTTTTGGACACACCATTATAGCCATAAACGGATTTTGATATGCCTATAAACCTGTAGCCGTTTGCTAAGGCTAGTCAATCCTTTATCACCTATAAAAGGTAAATTCCATGTGGATTGATTACCATGTCAACTCTTTGTATTGAAACTTGGTGAGTTTGAGTACCATCCACCTTTTGGTAAAGTGGTCAACCATCTAATATGGATTTGCAATTTGTCTTTACCATAAGCCATAATCTCCATGACTAGTATCTGGTTTTCCACCAAGCCTTTACCACAAATCCATAAACATGTGGGCTAGCCAACTCTTATACTAACCAGATATGGTGATGATAACCATATAATTTTTGGCAAATTGTCCCAGCCATTAACGATTTTGAGAAGTCCCTATACCAAGAGCCCCCGTTTGCTCTGGACTAGCCAGTCCTTAAGTCTGTTAGACATAGTGGACTGATAACCTTTTATTGTGTAGGGCATAGGCACCTCCACCAAAAGTGTGTTCTCCTCATCACCATTCAAGATATCTAACTCATCAATCTTCATTACTCCTAATGCCAGCTTGCTCTCCATCATTTTCAATAAGTTTATAGCAATCACATTGGTTTTCCCTCCATGAAGCTTTTAATTCTAAGCATAGCTTTGCATACCTTAGCAGTTACAGGATATGTTCTTTCAGTCAACATATAAATATCTGATGACTCTATGTAAAATGCAATGTACTCTTGCAGGTAATATAATACTCTAACTATGAGTCTTTGTTGACCTAATAAACCTCCAATAGGAATCTGTACTAAGGGGTGTCCCTCAAACATATTCTTTAAATATGTCCCAAAGTACCTTCTCAGCTTATCCTCTGTCCAGTCATCACATATCTAGTTCAATACAATCCTAATATAACTTCAGTAAGATCAACCCGTTTATTCCTTCAGCATACTCTCCCAAAATTTAGTGTACACTTATATATCCGTTCCATCTATCCTTACAATTTTGGTACAACACCTTTCTTTCCTTGCTTGATGATCATATTAGTTAGCTATACTTAGGGGTTTTAATAGCCACAAGAACATGATAATAGGAATATTAGTACTTGAATAGATCAGCCATCTTACTAGCTTCAGATTCATCTCATCAGTCTGTCATAATGTAATCCTTTCCTACTAAACTGTTTCCTTCGTCTTCAAACATCCTGAACTCATCATCTTTTCGCTTTATCAACTCTTTAGGTCTTTTTGGAGACTTTGTTGAAGTTCTTTCACTAAAATTCTTTTCACTATCTTTTTGAACTTCAAAGTTTATAGTTGCAAAAGATGTCAACCGCTTTACCACTTATCAAATTCTTTCTTTTAACTCTTCAAATTTTAAATTCTTTAGCTGAGACAGCTTCCATTCCCCTGATTCTTCAAGTAATCCTCAATATGTTCTCAGCTGTGATTGAGTTCATGGCTTAGTTCTTTTAGGCTCGTTGCTCTTTTTCCTCTGCAAAGTGTTATCTTCCTTTGATTTACTTAAAGTTTCAACATCTTCTTTAGCAAAAGTAATTTTTCCTAGTAAGCCACTTCCAAGCACACTCTTTGACAACTTTCTGGCATAGCTTCAATCTTTGCTCTAAAAGATCCTAATCGTCATCTGAGTAATGCTGAGCTTCAAATGAACTTGAGCTCTTCTTTGCTTTTGTTGGCTCAATTTAATTCTTCTTCTTCTCATGTCTTTATGCTAAAGAGAATCCAAGTGTACTTGTTTAGCCTCTTCTTCTTTCTCCAAAGTATCCAATCTGATAGCTTCAGCGAGACTAGCTTCCTCCTGTAGAATTTGTTCCTTAGTCTTCTTAGGAGCTTCTTCAATGATCATAGGAGCTTTTCCTTCTTTTTGGCCTTTATCAGGGGAAGGAATGGACTTTTTAATACTTTAGTACTACTCGTGTCCACTAACAGTACTAACCTTTGCCACTAACAGTACTAACTATTTTATATACTGCCAGTTTAACTCCTTCAGCATACCCGTTTTCTAACTCTTCTTAAAAATCCAAGCTAGTGACAACCTTCTTTCCCTAGTCCCTATTTCCTTCTCTTATACCTCCCGTCCCTTTAATCTATTGGCTTTGGCTTTAAGAAGCAACCCTGGAGAGAGTTTTAGCCCTTTTCGAAGGGGCCATCCGCATGAAAAAATGGTTAATGCCCGTAGCTTGTCATATGTTCACATACACCCTTAAAGATTCCGCCCGAATATGGTGGAATAGCCAAAAAGCAGGTAGCATTCTCAACTATGAAGATCTAAAGGCTAAGTTCCGGTCACACTTTAGTCAGCAAAAGAAGTTCACAAAGACACATTTAGCGGTCCACAACATCAAACAAAGAGAAGGCGAAAGTACCAGGGCCTTCGCTACCAGATATATCGATGATACTCTATAGATTTTGGGTCTACATGAAGATCAGCGTATCTCTAGTTTTGTTCACAGTTTAAGGACAAGGAGCTTGGTTGTTGGGATTAAAAGTCTTCTTGATGCTGTTAAAATTACTGGTGCTCAAGTTTATGTTAATACTGCTCTGATGAAGTTAGTATTGCTCATGAACTTCAAAGAAAATATACTAAGTAGTTACTACTGCTGGCACAAAAGTTAAGACTGCTCAGCCGAAGTTACTACTGCTAGTACAAAGTTAAGACTGCTAGTGAAAGTTACTACTCCTAGTACAAAGACTGCTTGAAGTTAATGCTGCTGAGGAATTACTACTGCTCAAGAAAATATTCTAAGTAGTTAGTACTGCTAGTGTTAAGTTAGTACTGCTAGTGTAAAGTTAGTACTGTTTGTTAGTACTGCTTACTTGATATGTATTAGTTATTTATAGAAAAGATTTTATATACTTAGGAAAGTATTGTAAGCCGAATAGGACTCATTGGTGTATAAAAGGAGGTCTTAGGGCATAGAGATTGATGTACCAAAACCAAAAATCAATCTTTTTCTTAGCTTCAAGGTCTTGGTAACCCTAATACTTTGAGAGTATTCGTATTGTTATCATTAATAATATTGGAGCTTATTTGTTTTGAATTACTTTTCATTGATAATTCTTCTTAATATTAAAGATTAGATTCCACATAATCTTTAATACATTCAAAAAAAGCTTTTACTATAATTGTGTTAGATTTATCTAATATAACTAAACTTTAAACAAGCATAAGGAATTCGATCTATTAAAGTAGGATCAACAAGTGGTATCAGAGCTTGTTGAAAAGCTTTGAATAAGAAGAACCTGATTTTATACACAAGATCTTTTGCTAAAAGATATGGATCAAGATTCTGCACACATGGTGGCTGCATCCAAAGTTCCCATGCTTAAACCTGGTGAGTATGAGATTTGGAGGATGAGGATTGAACAATATATCCAGATGATAGACTATGTACTGTGGGAAGTCATAGAGAATGGTGCAACCTTGCCAAAAACAACAATTGTAGAAGGAGTTATGACAGAGATGCCTATTACTACTGCTGAAGAAAAGGCTTAGAGAAGATTAGAGGTGAAAGCTAGAAGTACTTTAATGATGGGCATTCCCAATGAACATCAGTTAAAGTTTAACTCTATAAAGGATGCTAAGAAGTTGCTGGAAGCTATTGAAAAGAGATTTGGTAGGAATGAAGCTACTAAAAAGACTCAAAGGAATCTCTTAAAGCAGCAATATGAAAACTTAACTGATCCAAGCTTAGAGATGCTTGGTCAAACTTTTGATAGGCTTCAAAAGCTTGTGAGTCAGTTGGAGCTTTTAGGTGAAAATATTTCACAAGAAGATGTTAATCAAAAGTTGTTAAATCTAATAATCTAGACTCATCTAGGGTATGATAACAATGATTGTAACACGCATCGGAATATAAAGAACACAATCATGTTACTAATAAGGTTTTCTTTATTAAACATTAATAAAGAAACTAACTAACTATTACTACTAACTACTAACCTAGGCGCCTCATAATGAAGACTTGACGCCTAGTGAACACACACACACCTTTAGGTTTACATTGTGAATTGAATGAATGATAAACCTAGACGCCTACCCCTCTTTATATACTAGAGGGGTTAAGGTTTACTAGACAAGATAAGATCAAATAAAATTAGGAAACTATAAATCAGCATGAAATACTATTTGACTAATCTTCAATTAGCATTAATGTTGATCTTTATCTTTTAGCTGAGCATTAAATACTGTTTGACTAATCTTCAATCAGCATTAATGTTATTCCAGCTTTGTCTTGTAGGTCCTCCATCTTTAATATGTTTTGTCATAATCAACTCAAAGTATAATTCCTAACAATCTTCCCCTAGTTGATAATGACAAAACCAATAAGCACAAGCTTCCCCTGAAGCTAATATAGATGAAGAACTTCCCCTGAATCCATGCACTCTTCCCCTTTTTGTCATAATCAAATAGGAGTGCATGTAGATGGTAAATAAACAATAAGCTTCCCCTTAACATGTTTACCATCTCTTGAATCATGGACTTAGTAGGCTCCAAGCAGCAAATTATCAATGATGAAGAAAAACGAATAATACGAATTTGTTGAAGAAGTTGAATTTCCCAAACTTGTGTCTTATATCCTGTTTATCCACATGACGTCGAGTCTCATACCTGCTATGTATAAGTAGACCTATGTCTCTTGACAAAATCCTCATTCCTCTATTAAATGAGACACTGAGCACAATAACGTAACTCCTTAAAGTGATAGCAAATGTACGTAGTAAGCATCATAAGGTAGATCGTACACCTTTGCTAGATTCATCAAGTCTTCGTCACCGCCTTATAATCACGAACAAGTTATCTTAAAGGTGACCACTCCTTTAAGATATGATAAGAACACAAAACCTGTGAAAATCAACTACAACATCAAATAAGTAATAATCAAATGTCTTCTTCAAATAATCTCCAAAACGAGCCATAAACATCATCATCGTTCAAGATCCAAACGCGTCCGTGTTTAGGTTTCTTCTTCATTCTTCTACCATAAAACCTTGAATCCTAGATATCAAGAGCAACCCGCTCTGATACCAATTGTTAAAAACCTAATTGTAGGCTTCATAGATCGTTTTGCCCATCTAGGATATCATAACATTGATCACGCAGCGGAATAACAAATAAGAACAACAATGTTATGAACAAGGTTTTATTCATAAACTAACTAATACATATAGATGTTGATCATTCATCTATTACTATGCTAACTAATATACACACACGTGTGTTCTTCTATTAGACTCTCATTGGAGAGATCTAACTATGATGGATAATTAATACTAGACGCCTACCCCTCTTTATATACTAGAGGGGTTAGGGTTTACAAGACAAGATAAGATCAATTGAAATTAGGAAAGTATAAATCAGCATTAAATACTATTTGACTAATCTTCAATCAGCATTAATGTTGATCTTTATCTTTTATCTGACCATTAAATACTGTTTGACAAATCTTCAATCAGCATTAATGTTATTCCAGCTTTGTCTTGTAGGTCCTCCATCTTTAATATGTTTTGTCATAATCAACTCAAAGTATAATTCCCAACAATCTTCCCCTAGTTGATAATGACAAAACCAATAAGCACAAGCTTCCCCTAAAGCTAATATAGATGAAGAACTTCCCTTAAAGCTAATATAGGTAGTTGCTAAAAAAAATTGGAAAAAGTTATGAAAAATGGGAAAATGGGGTGTTTTAAAGCTTGTGATTTTTTAACTCTCCCCACGAAAGACTTTACTACTTCTTAAAGGATTAGTTTGGAGAGGTTTTGAGGTATTTGGTTTTAGGGCATATAATATTGCGTGAGGACACAACAATCACTTAGTTTGGGGAATTTTGATATGTGAGAAATCACATATCTTTATTATACCAAAAATGGCCCTTAAATGATCAAAATGTGCAAAAATATGCTTGTATTTATGTATTTTGTTGTTTGTGAATGTGTAGGTACGGATAATGCAAAAATCACAAGAAAATGGTCAAAACCGGACAAACACAAACACGAGAACGGATAGATTGCACAAGAGCCAGAAGTTTCTAGCAAAAGGTCATCAAAAGTCAACCCTTGGTCAACAATGGTCAACTCACAAAATGCCAAAACCCTCAAAATACCCAAACGAGCCTTAATGTTAAATCAAATTCATCAAAAGCCCTAAAAACCCTAACACCGTTAGTCCTCTTTTATAAAGAAACTAACGGTCGTTAAACCATTTATTCATTATAACCAAGCCCGTATAACCGGCCCAATCCTTTATTATAAAACCCAGGCCCAAGTCAACACCCCACACTCCCGGGTCAACCATAAGTTATAAAAAGAAAAGAGACAGAGCGTGAGAAATTCCGTTTTTACTGTTCATCATCGTGCCCAAGCTTACCATGTGTAAAAATCAAAGGGTAAATCTCAATTAATGGCATGGCTTTAAGATTCTAAGTACTATGTTCCATCTCAGCAAAGAAAATGTCATCCCTAGCTTTTGATTGGCCAAGACTCCTCAAGGGAATGACACGCGGGATCCTAAAGAAACACATAAGGAATGAAAAATTACACTAAATCCAAAAGGAAACGTCACCAAAGCCTCTGATTGGTCAAGATATGCAAAGAGAATGATACACGCGGGCTTACAAGAAACACACAAGGAATGAAAAATTACACTAAATCCTTTGTTAAAGAAGTACAAAGCCTCTGACACACGGATTGCCACGCTGGCAATCCGTGTGCACACTTATTGATCAAACGGCCTAGAATGAGGATCCAATGATTGCAAGAAATGGACGCATGAGATTAAAAGATCAAGAGGAGCGTTTGAGACCTGGAAGCTTCTTCTCAAGCCTATAAATAAAGGGGCACCCTCACTCACAAAGATATCTATCGAGTAGTAGTTTTTAGCAGCTTAGTGTAGCTTTTAAATTTAGCAAATGTAATTTTCAATTTAATGTTTTCAGTCATTGTAATCTTATTTTCAAGTTGTAATCAGTTTTTCTATTAATAAAAGTAAGTTTACTCATAATTCAATTGTCTTTTATTTTTTATGCAAAATGTTTAAATAAGCTCTCTTTTGTTCACTTAAGCTCAATAAGCTCTTAAATCCACTTATAAGCTAGCTGTTTACTCAGTAAAGCCATCAAAGCTTTACTG
This sequence comes from Tanacetum coccineum, assembly GCA_026074375.1. NCBI lineage: Eukaryota > Viridiplantae > Streptophyta > Magnoliopsida > Asterales > Asteraceae > Tanacetum > Tanacetum coccineum. The sequence goes on from BQNB010115006.1 coordinate 20,465, forward strand.
AGCTTATACTACTTAAAACCCACACTCAAATATACCCCAACTTTTAATATGAAAGGGAAGCCAGTAATGAAAGGGTTTCCAAGACCACACCAGCTTATCTTAAGATAAGCTGGAGCTTGTTGATAGCTTAAAAGAGCATTTATAAGCCTTGTTTATGCAAATGCATCTTGTGAGTTCATATTTCTCTCTTTTATAGCTTAAAACTGCTCTATAGTTTAAATTCTGCTTAAATTAGCTTAATACTTGCTTATTTCTGTTTAAATTTACTTAGTAGTGCTTATTATACTTGTTTCATGCTTATTCAGTTAATTAGATAGTATAGATCTTAGTTTCTTAAAATCTGTCATAAAATCAGTGAAAAACCAAAAATATTAGCATAAGTGAGTAGCTTATTATTCTGGCTTATTTGTTTATTGAAAGTTGTTCTTTAGGTCTGTTTTTAGCTTATCATTGTCTGGTATTTGCATTTTGTACCTTAATTCTCAAATTCATAAGCTAAAAATGAGTTTAAGACATTTAAAGGGGTGTTTGGGACAATAGGTATAGTGGGTGAAAATGGGTCAAAACCTGTTTTGTACTTTTGATGCAACTTTGATTAAGTAAAATTAGTCCTAAAATTCAGTTTGGTTAGGTTTTTAAGTGTTAAATCTCAAAATTAAGGTTTTAAGAGTTCATTGTTTGAATATGTCAAGTTGTAGCTTATTTTAGTTGCTCATTTGATTGTGCTTTAGTTTATTGTGTTTTTGTGTTGTTTTTGTGTTCATGAATGTGTTAAAAAAGGTTAGAAACAAAGCTTTAAAACCTGCAAGTTTTGTTAGAGTTTTTGCCAAAACTGTCAAAAAAGTGTTAAGAGTTGAAAATTTGAGAAAATGCTTTTTCAAATGCTTATTGTTGCTTATTCAGTGTTTCAAAATTCTTTTTGATTATTGTTATGTGTTCTATGTAGTCAAATCTCAATATGTTTGTAGGTCTTAAGTTCATAATGTTATGTTTGTTTGCTTATTTATAAGCTCAAAAGTAGTGATTTGTTAAGATTGTGAAAATTTTTTAAGTGTTGATTCTGAGTGAGAAAAGCCCTTTTTATAAGAAAATTTAAGGGCTTATCTTTGTTTCAAACTCCTATTTGATTTCTGATTATTGTAGCTTATTGTCAGAACTTTTCAGTGGTATAACTCATTAA